>CABFVX010002014.1:26018-63309 GCA_902151425.1 Timema shepardi
CAAACCGAAAGGAGGAAGACCATCAACATCTCAAGACAATCCAACAAGACTGACTGCTCGACATTTCCCCGCCATGGTTCCATCTACAGAGAAGAAAAAGAATGCTGCTCGTGTTTGTGTGGTGTGTTCCCAAACAAAGAAAAAAGAAAAGAGAAGAAAGGAATCCCGTTACATGTGTACAGAATGTGATGTTGGACTGTGTGTTGTCCCCTGTTTTGAAGAATATCACAAACTGATGAATTTTTAATATGTTACATTACCTCCTTATTAAACATTTTACAATATTTTTTATAACATTTGATAAAATTAGGGAATATAAATGAATTTTCTGAAAGAATTATTTTTTCAGAAATTGTATTAGTTTTTTACATAATTTTATTTACATTTTGTTTAAAATATTTGATAAAACAACTGTTTTTCCAAAAATTGCTTTTTTCAGTTAAAAAAACCCGACACAATGGGCTTGTGTATGCAAAATATACATGACAGTGAAAGGGTTAAAAAACACAAAAAAACTTCATGTTACAAATTAAAGATAGAGAAAGAGGGGTAGAAGTTAGGGATGAGACTCATGAATACTTAAGGATATTATAGGTAAGAGTATTTGAGAATCAAATCCTTGATATTTTTTAAAAGTTCTAATACTGTTTAATGGTGGTTCGGAACTAGCATAATTGCAGGATTAACTTTACAACCAGACCCCAGACCAGTAATTTAACAAGTAACTGAATAATGAATGGATTATTAGAAAGAATGTTAACATTTAGTTACTATTTATATTTTCTATTATTCTATTATATTTAAATTTCCTCGTATCTTCATAATTTTTTCCAAGATTTAGATTCAGATTCGGAATTCGAAGGTAAAAATGGAGATTCAGATTTGTAGAAAAGTGGTTTTGACCCAACTCTGGTAAAAACCCAACAACAGCACACTTTGAATACCAAGTTTATCCCAACTTACACCCTTCATGACCTCAACCCACTCTCCATGACCTTTCTGGAAGTCTCGGACCTGCTCCAAATCATGCTTGACTCTGACCACGTCGCCCACCGCGAAGGTATTAATCTTGGTGAGGGTTCCCGGGTGAAATGTCCAGCGATTATTGCAGCCCTCATACTGCACCCTGATATCACCTCGGTCAGTCACGCGATGCACAGTGCCTATCTTGCCAATGTACTGAAACAAAACACCATTGACACTCAACATACTGATCTCAACTATATGAACGCCTGGCCAGTCAGTAATAATATAGATTTCTATTTACACATGGGATATTTAAGTTGAAAATCAAAATGTAGATTGAAAAGTTTTTATTCTTAAAATATTATATTTAAAATAAAGTACAGGAGAGGTGTAGAGAAATATATATTTAAAAAAAAATGCTTTTACAATGAAAAGAAGAACAGAATTCACACTTTACGATGCTGCCATCGGACAAAGGGGTAGTGGCTGCCTCTTTAAGAAAATCAATCTTCTTGAAATTATTAAATCAACTACAGTATTAATAGTTAAAGTAGAAAGATTTAAGTTTAATCCCGTTGTTTTGGAAGCAAAATACCAGGGATAAGTTTTTAGATAGCAAAAGTGATATGCAACTAGAGATATTTGACAAACTCACACATTCTGAAGATTAAGAAGTACAGGATTAAACAAGTTTATTATATTTCACCAAAAAATTCAGTGATTGTACGCGAGTTTGTTTTACAGACCACATTGATAATAGTATTCCTGGTGGTTGGGATGAAATATAATATTAGTGAGTTACCTTTTTCAGTAGTTGTATTAGTTGCAAGATATTCTCTTGGCGTTGTACTTTATACCACACCTCTCTATTATGTCCGGGAATGGGATATTAGCTTGAGAGTCGAGCTGGCGTTATCATAATTTTGCTGTGTGATCATGAGAGCCTTTGTAATTATTGCACCCCAAAAATTAGAGCCATTATAAGTGGGCCCACTTGATATGGATATATTTATTTTAGGACGGTTTAGTCTATATCTAAATATATTTAGTAATGTAATATCCTTGTTCGATACCCATTCGCTTGGCTTGGGGTTAACTTGTGAGCTTCATACTTTTATGGTATAATCTATTATTGCTATTCATGAAACATTATATTGATATTAAAGTTTCTGACTTTGAGCGTTCTATTCAATTTGGTTATTCATGAAATATTATATAAATATCAAAGACTCTGACTTTGAACCTTTTATTCTATTTTGCTGTTCATGGAAACTTTTGTTAATGTCAAGGTCCCCAACTTTGAGCAATCTAATCTACCTTCATATTCAAGAGGTATTGTTTTTTCAGGCTTCTGCCAATCATGTCAATTTTCGAGTGTAATGTTACATAATGTTTAATTTCTAAACCTCCGGCTTTACAAACTATGATCAATATTCTTATGTTTATACTTTGTTATTGTTTTTTTTTAACTATATCTCTTATATCCAATAAATATTTTGTTACTTTCTAGTAACTGCCTGGCTTTTATTTCTTGGGAAAAGAAGGTGGTTACAGGGGCCTGGCATTTCACACGTTCACAAGTTGTGATTAATACTGTCTTGTCAGAGGTGAAGGAAGGGTTCGGCAATCAGATACATCTGTGCCGGTACCGAGGATTGAACCCCTGACCCCTAGCACACAAGTCTGACACCTTACCTCTGGACCACCAGGTCGCCCGACGCTACTCTTGTAATAGATGAGACTACTGATAACAGGGAGATTGGGGTTTAATTCCCGGACAAGAGTACAAAGGGCAATTTTCATGATTGGTTTTCCACTCTTCTTTCGAGTAAATTCAGGTAGGCTTAATCTAAATTCAAGTTTCCTCATGGTCCTCATCCCTTGAAGGGTAATTAGTATATTTGTGTATAACCTGAATAGGGTGCGGTGCTAAAAAAAAATATTAGGGAGTTAACAGGCTATATGCTGATATAACCTTAAGTTTATATGAAGTGTCAAATTGAAGAATCCAATTAAGATAAATAAGAGGGGGCACATAGACATAAACTGACCTCGGCCATACGTGGGTTCCAGCCACCGTGACCCTCCTGCATGTGTTTCAAGGTATCCACATCCATGAGCACCTTCACCTTGTCCCCAACATTGAAGGTAAGGTGACGAGGAGAGCTTGGCAGCCGCGCGGCCCCCACCTGGACGTCTGGGCCTTGCCCTGAACACATCAGTCATCAATGACAATTATTGTCAAACTTCACTACAATAACTTGAAGTATGTAATATATGGGAAGGGGATGACAATTTTAAATAAATGTGATTAATTTTACAGACGTCCACCAAGGTTCTCTAAGAGCGACAGAAACACCAAAGATAGGGGGGACCCACCTCCTTCATGGCACCCAGTCAGAGAACAAACCTGAGGCAGCGAGAGCCAGCAGTGCTATGATTTCCCAAAAGTAGGATTTTGGTAGGAAGAAGATTTTATAAAATACAAACCTATTATGTTTGTGGTAGAGATCGAAAACATTTTACTACGTTATTAGAGTTAATTCATACAAAGGAAAAATGGTGCCAAATGACCATTTTTAATTAAACAATGAAAAGAGGAGAGAAGGGCAAGACCTAACACACTTACTAGAAAACTGTAGGGTTCAAAGTTCACAACAAAAACACAACAAAAAACATAAATATGAAAATTTGGAGTACATCAGTCCCCTTCTTCGGCAGAAGAGAGTAAAACACCAAATGGAAAATGGCAGCATGGCTAGAGGTAGATGATCATGGTCACTTAGATTATGTAGTTGCTTGTTCAGACTTTTATCTTAACTCTTGGTAGATGGATAGAATATTGTATTTATATTATATTATATTTAATTATTGAATTATTAAATTATCAGTTATTTATTATTATTGTTTGTATAGTAATGACCGACTGATGTGAGTAGGCCTGCTTGGAAGGAAAGGAGGGATGGTTGGTTATGGAGGCCAGGAGGGCTATTATGACCATTCAACGCAAACTTGGTTGCTACCGCTAGATAGCTTTATTTTCAAAGAAAAGATAGCGTTTGGGTTATTATGACCACTACACTTTGTATCATCGGTTAGTTTTAGCTTCGACTTTGCTTTTAGTATCAACACACAGAATAAAATCAGTTTGCGTCAACAGTTGGCAACACTTTTCTAAAGCATATTACCTTCTAAGAAGTTATAAGCTAGAAATTAGGTAAATTTATTTCAAGAATGCTGATATTGATAACTGAAAATTATTCATATGTTTTTATTTTCCCAAACAGCTGATCACAAGTCACATTATTTGTAAGAAACATTTAACATGGCTTAATTTAATAAATCTCTTGCATCATTTTGTTTGCTTACGGTTTGAAATAAAAAAATACTAGGCCTACATTATTCAATACACATAACATATTTTAGTCAAAAAATCATAATGTGACATATGTATTCAAATAGTAATGTCAACTGGGGAAATGAATTAATACAATAAGTTGGCAAGAAAAGAATTTTTTTTTTGTAATATGTATGCTTTACCACCTGATGCTTTATTTATTCTTCATATATTCATCATATATTTGTGTTGATACTGGAACAAGTGTAATATGTTGTGTGAATATCTTAGAAAATAAAACTAGTTATTTAAAGTTGATGGAAGCATTCAAGAATCCCCAAAAATAGTGTTTAGAGTGAATATTTTCAACAACTTAATGTCAAAACAATGGGCATTTATACCTAGTCGACCTACTAATTTAACAGTAAATTGAACGAGAGGGTGAGTTGGATGGATAAAAATAATAAGCTGCATATTTTAATTAAAGGGAATTCTTGAGACTTTATTTAAGTGACTAAGAATATAAGGCTATTATATTTATTTATAATGTGTTTTTTGCAATTTATTCACTTCAGGATAACTAGGTCTAACTACTAATTATTGATTTCAGATAAATTTAGTAAACCTAAAGAACATAGACCTAGACCAAACCGCATGTAAACATAGATCTAGCCCCTATTTTGGTTATTTCCAGTCTTGGCTGCAATATTTCATAGGCCTACAACTCACATTAATGTGGATAGTAATTACCACTGTATGTAAGAATCAATTTTACATTATTAAAGTTTTGTTGAGGCATCTTAAATAGATTAGTCCAACGTCCACGTGTTTTACACTAATAGGGTGTATATAAATAATAAAGGTTGAGTTATAGAATTAAGGTATTTGGATTTGTGTAAAGGGAGAGTGGCAATAACTTTAGAAAAACAAAACCACTCATCACATCCATGAGGACTTAGAGCCTTTCAAATGCCGCAGAAAGCTTCCACACCGGCTTTGCTGCAAAACCACCATAGGAGCCGCATCGAAGAGTTCTCTGAGCCTGTCCTGGGCCAATCACCAGTAACCTCAACACATAATGAAGACCAGAAAGTGTAGTGAGGTTAGTCGTCTCAAGTGTGCCATAAGTGTAAATATCCAGGTGTATATAGGTAAAGGTTTTATTTTTTGTATTTTAATATGATTACTTCTCCCAGCAGTTGCCAAGTGTCACTTTGTGTTTTGTACTTGCCTAGGTAAATTTTTTTATCATTCAGCCCCAATGACTCATTATTATCAATCTGTATGTGAACAGGAAAATACGTGTGGACAAACTCATTAAAACACAAACAGAACAGAGGTTCATAAGATAAGGAACTATCCCTGTAAACATGGAAGAAGATAAAAGTGTATAATGTATCTAAGATAGTAAGATATGTACTAACCTTTGAAACCCAGTAATTAAGTAGTTATTAAGTCAAAGTAATTGTATTGGGACCAGTGGCGGCTTGTCGTATAGGCTGTAGCCCTCCCTGAATTATCTAAGCTATTTTTAATAACAGTATAAGCATCATCCTCATGGTATTAGCTGCTAGCTGATTATACATTGCAATAAACGTCCCTCTTAGTCACTTATGACTGCTACACACCACAGCCTTATTCTGCGCACCTACATAGCAATGGGGTAGAAAGTAGAAACACAACAATATTTCTCTGTGCCGGGCTGTGGCCTCGAGCAGTCCAGCTGGCTATTTGGCACATGCGTTCACAGTGGTCATAAGGAAGAGAGCACAGAGGTAGGAAAAGGAGAGGGTCGCGTGATATTGCGCTTGTACAGGTTGTTCTGCAATGCAGCCCAGACAGCCAGTGTTTGTATCTAGTCAAGTGTTAAGCGATGTGTATTTTTTGACAGGCTGTAATTGTGTTCGCAAATCGCACTTATTATAACAATGCAGTAGTAGTGATCATTACAGTTGCAAATTAAGAATATGTATAATTTTATGAGTGATTTAGAGACGAGCTGTTTTATTAATAATGTGAATTGAGGTAAACTACAGTAGCCTCATGGCTTCTTTGGTGCTGACTGGCAGCTCACAGCTGACTTCTGACAGTCAACATTTAGGTATATACCTAAATTTTGACTGTCAGAAGTGACAGCTGCTAAACACATGTTTTTGCAGTTCATTTGGTTCGGCATAGGGATACATAATTTGGTCTGGTAACTTTTTAAAGCTGTCAGTCAGCACCAAAGAAGCCATGGGGTTACTGTAATATGAATGTAACGAGTGTAGCGGGATTACAGAAAATTATTGTCTCCTAGTTATCATTGAATGAGCAAAATGACATCAAAAATCAGGAACATCCTCTTCCTGACTTATCAATTAATCAAGCTTCCTCAAGTAGGAAGCTTATAGTATGTAAAAGAAAATTTAATTGTGATATGTATGAAAAGCACAAATGGCTGTGTGGGTGTGAAGTAAAATACAATCGGTTCTGTTTCTCATGTCTATCATATGGCGGTGAAGAAACCTGGGTTGAAACAGATGTAACGGAAGTGACATTTAAATAAGGAAATTTAACAGCACAAAGACTCAACAAAGCATTTAAAAAATATAATGGATTTGCTAGGCAAGCATATAACCCGAACGGGTAGTAAGACGCGGTGCTAAATATTTTGTTATGCTAGGTAAAGTAAATGTCACCACACATTTAAGTGAGGCTTACATAAAACAGATTAGCAAGCATAATGAGGAAGTAAGAATAAATAAATAAATATTTTCAAAAATAATTGATCGCATTAAGTTCTGCGGTAGATTTGAGCTTCCATTGCGTGGCCACAATGAATCTACAGAGCCTGTCAATCCTGAGGTATTTCGAAGGTTACTAGAATTGACTAACAACCTTGACAAAAACCTATGAACACATTTAAATACATCAAATGTGTTCAAGGGATCTTCAAAGACTATTCATAACGAATCATTAGACTGCATGCTAGAAGTGTGACTTGAAAATATTGCTGTGATGTCAAATGATATTACTGATGTTTCGAAAAAAAACTCAAACGTTTATTGTATTCAGTTATGAAAGGGAAGAAGCTGCCCATGAAAGATTTTGAGGAATTTTTAATTCAAATTCTCTGAATGGAGGAGGATTATTTAAATGCATTTTAGAACAACTTCACATTGTTTTTGAAGGATAATACCGATAAAATAAATGCACAAACATATGATGGCACTTTTGTAATGAGTGGGGGGAAAAGAAGGAGTACAGGCAATAATTAAAGAAATCTACAAAAATGAACATTTCTGTTCTGTTGCACTGTTGTGCTCATCAGCTAAACCTAAAAATACATAAGGTAGCTTCGCAAACCCCCAGAGATTTTTTTTTTCAGCAGTCTTTTGGCATACCTGCAATTTTTAAGGTCACTGCAGTGCCTTTCCAGGCTTGCTAATGTGTCTCGCCGTATTCCTCGGCCTTCAAGTATAAGGTGGAACTTCAATAATGAGTTAGTGAACACGGTTTTTGAAAACAAAGATGCTCTTAAAGATTGCTCAGGATGACCTTTAAAAGGCACTTTCAAGGCTTGAGTTTTAAAACTTCCATGGCCCCTAGATCTCGCGGTAGTCCCCACCCCTTCTCCCAATGTTTAGATCCACAAGATGCGACTGATTTGGACCAAATGTTAATGAGATGCAAGAGGGCTTTTCTAAGTGTGGGGGGATTGTTACACCCTTCCTTGTTCTCACTTTGTAATACAGCCTTCTTGCACTCTCAAAGCTTGTTGCTCTCTTCCCCTCACTGTAGCCCCCCTTGTGACACCTTCCGGGCCAAATAACCTTGAGAACCAGTCGGCAAGATCCAACTCTCTTCAACACATTCCCTTAGTGGGCAGTAGAGAAGTACCAACTCCCACGCTTGCTATCAGCTACACCACAAGGCTAAAGACATGTCTCCCCGAAGGACCCGACAGAAGCAAATAAAAGAAAACAACAAGCAGGATGGATCATCAGACGTTGCCTAGCTATCAGATGGACAGCATCCCCCAGGAAAATAAATGAGTGATTGTTATGTTAAAAGTGTGCTTTCTCTCCTAGCCCTCTGCCTACCAGATTACTGCGATCACCAATGCTGAGCTGTTATAACCTCCTGTACACAAGCCCCCTGCAATATCCAATGCCGAGCTGCCCTAACCTCCTAACCACCAGCTCATAGCGGTATCAACGCCGAGCTGTCCTAACTTGCTACCCACCAGCTCACCGGGGTATTTAATTCTGAGCTGTCCTAACTTCCTGCCCACTCGCTGCGGTGTCCAACGCCGAGATGTCCTAGCTTCCCACCCACAAGCTCGTTGCAGTATCCAAAGCTGTATGTTCTAACCTACTGCCAACCAGCTCACTGCGGTGTCTAACACAGAGTTGTTCTAACTTCCTATCCACCAGCTCACCGTAGCATCCAATGCTGAGCTGTCAAAGCCTCCTCTCCACAAGCCCATCACAGTATCCAATGCCAAACTGCCCTAACCTCCTACCTATCAGCTCACTGCGGTATCCAACTCCAGGCTGTCATAACTTCTAGCCCATCAATTCACTGCAGCATCCAACACCGATATGTCACAACCTTCTACCCAACAACTCACCGCGATATTCAACGCCAAGCTGTACTCACCCTATACCTACCAACTCATCATGGTCTTCGATTCTGAGATGCTCCAAGTCTCCTCCTGATCTTTCTCGCGCGGCCTTGCTAATGAGCTACAACCAACATTCTAGTCAGAATAAGCAGTACTGCTTCTAACAACATTAGTACACCTTACTCTCCTTACAGTACAAGAAAGGGTCTATGGTCAAAGTAAAATAAATAATCTTACAACACTAGCACTGTCATTTGAAATCAACAATTTAAATAAACATTAATCAAAGCATACTTTGTATGTATATATGAGAGAATATCTGTCTCACCCAGAACAGGCAGGTGGTCTCGGTAGTAGTAGCCTCCTGCAGCGTCTTGTACGTATTTCAGATCCACCTTTCCTTTGTGCCCCAGCCGATACACGTTGGTAGACCCAGATGTCCAAGTCACATTCGCCACAGAGCGTCCAGACTCGTTGTCCCACCCGCGAATATCTATCACTCGGCCGGTTTTGCCTGTCATCCAGTTAAGCAAAGAACTTATTTTAATGAAAATCAAAATTTGTTGTTATTGGTTATATCTGTAACTAAAGATCACTCTCATCTTGTGACCTTCGCTGGTCATGAAAGGTAAATTGTACAAGCGTTCACTTACTTCAAATATACTTCAGTACATTAGTTCCTTTTTTGATAGGAGGGAGATGTCTCTTTCAAGGATAGTGTCTAAGTCAACATCAGCTGCACTTCAGAAGTGAGTGGGATTTAAAGGCTGTACTTAAATAATATCAAATTAAATTTTAATTATACTTCAGTTATTAATTTTCAATTGATTAAAAACCAGATAATTATTTTAATTTTCAATCCATCTGAATGCAATAGTAAAAATATGATTGCTAATCATTTGAAATACATTTTTTCTCCTAATTTTAATATAAATAATTTTTCTAGCCGAGTTTTAGGACCACCACTGTGGTCTAGTGGTCAAAGTTCCTGGCTACAGATCCAGAGATCTCAGGTTTGATCCCCAGCAGTACCAGATTTTCTATGAAGAAGTGAGTCTGTAACGGGGTCAACTCAGCCGCGTAAAGACCAATGAGGAGCTACTTGAATGAAAAGAGTAGTGGCTCCAGTCTAGAAAACTGAAATTGATGGATGAAGGGTTCTTTGTGCTGCCTTTATTTGCAGAAGTTGGCACTATCTTTGGCAACAGATGGTGGCAGGTTGGTATGGCTTGAATGCAAGCTGACACCATGTAATTTCTTTAGGTTAAGTTTTAGTCTTATATATATATTTAAATCTGACTTAAATCAACATTCAGGAACTTTCTAAGCTCATTTGAGTTTGGCTTGAATGAATAAGCTGTGAGCCTGTAGATCCCTAAAAATTATGATATTTTACCAATTTTTGGACCAATTAGCATAATAGGGTGATAGATAGTTGTAGAAGAATACAATATTTACTTTTACAGCTGATAAGAATAAGAGGCAGGAATGTGTGATAAGAACATGTAGACAGATAGACACAATATGGCTTAAGCAAATGGAGGAGCACAATTCACACTTTATGGTTCATATTTACATTTAACTAACGGCAACGATTCAAAGTGTGAACTTTCTTTTCTCTTCATTGTGCAAATAATTTTGTTTAGTTTCTGAGTGTTCTTTTAAATTTCCTGTGCCTCCACCCATAAATAGAAAATCACACTTTAATTTTGGAAAGTATATGCTTAAAAAAATAATACAAATAAGATATTTTTTTAAATATATGCCGGTGGTTTTGTTTTCTTAGTGACAATAATAACATGTGCATGCATCCCTTTTGGGAATAAAAAAACTATTGCTTTTCAATCTCTCAAGGGAAATATCCCCCAAATGCAAGATTTATTATGAAAATGTTAGGCCCAGCTCTGAAAATTTAGAAGCACAAAAGCAATTCCCAAGGGGCAAAAAAAAAAACCTGTTTTGACCTTGAATAAATAACAAGATTTGTTTGGAAAAAAAAAGTCAGTTTTGTATCACAGTGGTCTTTACCTACCTTAGATGAAATAATATGTGACAGATATAGTTAAAACTGAGTTAATTTAATAGTTTTAGTAGTGTAGAACGCTATTGGTACCTTTAGGCTCAAAAATTGATTCAAAGTGTAGTTTGATATAGCAAATCAATACTGTAAATCGGGTGGGAGGCGTAGAAAACTTTGGCACCATTTCATAAAAAAAAATTGAGGTAACAAGTTTTAATTTATTAGCTAACAAAGAAATTATGGTTTTCAAAGCAGAAAATAGATTATACCTAAATTGTATTATAATTATCTGACCAGTTATTTCAAAATTTATATATACTTTATAATCTCTTAAGTTTTTTTATGTATGGAATTGTAAGCCCTAAAAAAATGTTGATTCTAAAGTTTTAAAGGATATTCATTGTGGAAGAATAGAGCACCCCTCCCTCCTCCCCAAGTCATCCCTAAAATACTTTAAAACGGTACATGTTAGCTCTAAGTGATCAAATGATTCAAACAAATCTTTACATAGGGAAATTTCCACCTACAAAACTTTAGTACTATATTGTTTGCTGTTTATTTTGAAGTTTACATTTAAATTATTTACACATTTTCTGTAGTTAAAAACTGATTAATATTCAAATTACTAAATAAAGAACACACTGAAATTTAATATGATAATTATGTGTGTGTAACCTGAACAGGTATTATTAAGGTGCAGTGATAAAAAAATATTATAAGTGTATCATTAGATTTTAATTAGTTCACATGGGTATATTAATTTATGCATTCACAATACATATATGGTATGTTCATGTAAGGAGAATGGAAAAGGAGAGAATAGCAAAAAGAATAATAGAGACGAGGTATGTAGGAAAAAGACTGTGAGACCAAGAAAGAGATGGGAGGGGCACAAAAATTATGCAAGTGTGAGATGAATGAAAGAATGGTGAAAGGATAGAGGAAGTTGAGGCATTTTTTACTAAGGCGACCTTCCCACAGGCTGGAAAACGTTGATGATGGTGATGATTACATTAATTGGTAGGGTTTTTTCTTTCAATTTTAGCGCAGTCACTCAAGTTTATAATTATTAAATATTGCAGAACATCTAAATGCTTGCTGTAGTAGGAGGACTATTTAAAGTGAACAATTGCATTTAAATATGTTTAGATTGCATTATTTGGTGTATCTGAGCTGTTGAATCTTTTAAAATATATAATACTTATTCATATTATCCTCTAGTTATTATCAATGATGAATATATGTCTAATTTTATTTTACATGTTTTCTTTTATATAAATTATAAAGCTATTCAAGAAGTGATTCTGTTTATAAAAATATGCTTACCTTCCCCACCATCTTGATTATTCCAGTCCCAGTCAGGACCTCTAACTACTTTCGCCCCGACAAATATTCCCTTCAATTGAACTTTGGCACATCCTTTCCTCGGACCCATCTCCAACCTATAATCAAAGATCGAACTTTGATTTCAGTATATGTTTATACAGTATTAGTGTTTGTGTTGACCACCCAACCGGGGTTGCATGGTCCAAGACAGGGATGGGCTAACTATGACCTGCGAGATAAATAACTTAAATGTGTTGTGTTTTGTTACGTTGCCACTCTGATCTCCAAACAGTGGGAAGAAAAGCAACAAACTATCTTCTTCAAATTCCGGAATAGTTTACGACATCTAAGGCTTGCATCCTCATATTCATGGAAACAAGTGTTTTCAACCATTAAACTTAGGAAAAGTGATCTGTGAAACTGACTTACTGATGAGCATTTCTTCTCGCTTGAGAATCTTCTCTAAAGAGTTTAACCCATATTATTAAACAATGTTGAAAACTCATTCACAGTTTCACTCATCCCACACTCCATCATGTAAATCTTCCCAACAAACTTAAAAACATACTAAGCCACTAAGGTATTTATGTTTGTTTCACATTCTCTATGCATTTAAATTTATTCATGTCAGTCTATTATGTGTGTCTATTTTTTTTTAAATTAATTTGAAGACAAAATTATTATTTTTTAAATAAATTTTCGATTTATTTTTTGTGATTAAGTTTTCACATCCTGGTCTAAGGTGCCACGGTTTCAAAGCAAATGTATGTACACTTTGTTTACACTGAAAGGTGGCAGTCTCACCTTATAGGATTATAATATGGTGCAGCTTATAAGATAGGGCCATAGTATAACTCTCAAGAGACCTTTCAGGGTATACAAAGTGTATATTTTCTATAATCTTTACCTTTCTCATTCTTTATTTTATTAGTTATAGAATAAGGTAGTTATATAGTTAATCAAGTAAAGGCATATCCCTAATACTTACCCTATTGATGACGCTGTTTCAAATCTTTGAAAAATATGATCCAGATCATGCTTGTCAGCCATGTAACAATGTGTACACAGATCGTAGTCGTAGCAACGAACACATTTCCAGCGCATACCAGCAATACCATGTTTCTTGCAACCATCACAAATTATATTAGGATGTTTCACACCTAAACAAATAATTTATGTAATTACATCCAAGCATATTTAATAAACCTTTAATCTAGACACAGAGCTGGTAGAGATTCGTAGACATCCTTTGAAAATACAATTAGCAAGCATGTATAATGTGACTTCACCAACATTAGCAGTAATTGATATTCAATAACCTAATATTAGATTTATAATATATCTCTATAAGGAAAGCCTCTTTTTGCTTTACGAGGTTAATGGATCATATTTAGAAGAAGGTATAGGAAAGGTGGATAGAAACATATAAAGCGGATGAACACAATATGGTTTTTACAATCAAAATAAAAACACAGTTCATACTTTACATTAATGCCAGTTGAAAAAGAGGCAATGGCTGCCTCTTCAAGAAAATCAATTGTTACCACACAATTCCTTGAACTAGGTTTCATTCTGTCAGAATAAATAGAATGGAACCTATGTCGGGGGATTTGCGGATAGCACTCACCATCCAGGATTATTTTACATACCACAATCAACATGGGAAAGACAGCTTTACTTTCCCTCCAAAGGAAGTTTTCACTCAAGAAAAATCCATCGACACTGACTGGGTTTGAAGCCACAAACATCGGGTCCTGAGGTGATCACTTTACCCCAAGACCATTGAGGTCAACAAATGATACATAAATTTATACTAAAATACTGAAATTAGAGTTGCTAAGCCGAGTTTACCAAAAATATACTATGTTATTATGCATCTTAAAAAGAATGATTGAAATTGACACACATAGCCATAGTTACTTTATAAAAACAAATGGATGTACAAGATATAAAATAACCAAGCTGTAGCTCTTTACTCAACATACATTTAACACATGTTTTATAATTTAAAGAGTGTCTTGATAGTGAAAACAAAAGCTGTGTGTAGCAATAGAAATTAAAACTTTCATTGTTCATTCTCTTTTAAGTGTTTCTATCCTTCTTCCATATATGACAAACAGGTTGCAGTTTCGTTGTAAGTTCAGTTCTATTGCACTACAAGGACAGTACAGTCAGGGGACCAAACATAACTCAAAAATTGAAAAAGAGGCATTTCTTAAGGCGGTTTTACACA
This sequence comes from Timema shepardi, assembly GCA_902151425.1. Lineage (NCBI taxonomy): Eukaryota > Metazoa > Arthropoda > Insecta > Phasmatodea > Timematidae > Timema > Timema shepardi. The sequence goes on from CABFVX010002014.1 coordinate 40,510, forward strand.
AGACCAACACACTTGCATTGGTTGTGGGTTTTTCTGCCTCAGGGTTTGGACTTTCAATTATTGACAAGAAAAGTTGCTGGGGACTTAAAAGTACCAAGACACATATTTTATCTGCTATTTCAAAAATTGTTGTTCTTGCCAAGTTTTAGGCCTACTCATTGTTTGGTGTTAAGAGAAACAGAGAAAGCCAAGAGATCCGACACTTTAGCTCAGTCAATAGTGTGTCTGTCTAGTGAGATAAGGGTACCGAGTTTGATTCCAGGCATGGCCGAAAAATTTATAATTTGTGAAAATTGGGTTTACCCTTTCACAGTGATGAATTAATGGGTGGGGACTAGATGTTGTGCCTGTCCTAATCTTAAGTTATATTTTAAGGCATATAAAGCTATGACAGGCCTATCAAGCCGATAGTGGAAAATATATGTATTGAATAAAAAACTGTCACAGGCTGGAAACAGTAAGGGTTCAGCCAGACCGACAAGCAGGTGAACGAGCACGCAAGTGACTGGGTGGCCAAACTGGCGAGCGAGCGCATGATTTGCAAATAGCTCTCGATAGTTGTTGACAAGGAGGCAAAGGTATGAATCTTGGCTCAGTGAATTGAGTGTGGTTTTTGACAAGTGATTTATGTTGTGGTTTTTCCATCCTCTCTCCACATTAATGGTGATTCTTATTTGTAAAGGCCTACTTTGATTATAATATTGAAGTATTTTAACAAATCAGTTTTACATATATAGAGAGTTTATGATCTTACTAATTAAATTAGGCTGTTAGTAGCAAGTGTGCCAAACCTATCGTAATAATAAAAATGTCAAAATGACAAGTTTTCCTAGCACTTAATGAACTAACATACAATAATATTGCCTAGTGCCTGTAAACTAGACTGTACCGGGTCAAGCGCGTGTGCTTGAAAAATAAAATCAGTTCTATCTTTCAAGCATGTGCGCTCAGTCACTCGCTCGATCACTCCAGTCAGGCCACCTCTCATTACAACCAATGTGTTCTATTTTATCTTTTAGTCGCTCGTCCAGTCCAGCCGCCCCCTAATGGATGTAAAAAAGAAAGCCAAGAGAGTGGATTTTGGAAGCAAAGTTGCACCGATTTTATACTTGTGTCAAAATAAATTTTCATCGTTTAGTGAATCCAGTCCTGGAGAACTTCACATATGATATGTCAGTGCTTAAAACTTGATGCCTTAGCTTTCAGATAATATAGTATGGTTAGTGACTTTTCTTCTATTTTTCCACATCTCACTAACAAGCTATGCTTACATTGATAATTTCTTATCAACGTTTGCAAGAGTTCAAAGCTTTCGTTCGGCTGGAAGTACCTCTATTAACTAACACACTGGGAGAAGGCTGCTTAATTTTATTTCTGGAAAAGACTAAACACTATCATTGTGGCATTTCTTTTGTGTCTATATGTGTCTTAATAAATTGACAAACTAAGGCTTGGTTGCATTGTTTGTTCTAAAATTAAACTATAATAAGCTGCTAAAACCATAAATAAGAATTAGGCTATACATAGGCCTACATATCTAATCACGCCGTATCCTAATAGGGTAGGGAAAAAACTCTGCATATACAGTAGCTAAAAAAACTATGTACTTAATCTATCCTTGATAACTTTCTCTACGTTTTCCTATCCTTACATGATTCTACCTTCATATATTTGCTTCATCACTCGATCCACACTCATCCTCTCATCATACCCAAAGCCAATGTAAGACGCTTCTTTCACGTTGGCCTATTGGATTGCCTTTCAAACCACTCCCTTTCTGCACGCATTCATTACAGACTCTGTTCATTCGAGTTTTTCCACATACATTTGTTAGATAATCCAGCTGCATTCACCTTGCTCCTGTCTTTCTCCTGACAAACTCGAGCGTCACATCCATAAAACAATGTTGGAACCAAAACACTTTTATATACTGCTATCTTTGACTCTTTTGATAGGTACTACTTCATTCTTTGCAATTGTCCACATACATTAAATTACCTACTCTCTGATATGCATTCACCAGTTTGTCGATTTCCCCATCTATTTTTCCATTTTTACCAAATATTCTCCCCAGATAGACAAAATCATTCACTTGTTCTAACAGTTAGACTGACGATGATTTCCTTATCCGTACTTAACAAAAAAAACATCACCTTAGTTTTGGAGACATATCAAAATACATTCTGCCTGCCACCACAATCAAACAATTTTAATGCACTTTGCAAGAATTTAACTATGCTAATCAAAAATACAAAAATAGAAACAGTGAGAAGGCCTACAAACCTGCTGGTGCATTGTCTATGACTCGCAGATCGTATGCTCCTTGATAACCGATCCTGTAGTTAGTACGAGAACCAGAGTCCCATTGCACCACCACCGTCTTGTCTGGGGAGGTGGCACTGCCAGGCTTTCCCAGCTCCACCGCAGTCCCGCAGTGTCCCTCCCCGTCATCCTGCAGTCCCCACTTCCAATCAGGCCCTCGCACCACGCGCAGTCCCACTTCCATGGCTCACCACACTCGCATTACCACCTACCACACAAGAGGGATTTCACCTTAACATTTTATTACTTTTAATTACTTATGCGTTAGAACCAAAGTATTTTTTTAGTCAATTTTAAAAGGTTACCATGGAATCCATGTATTAAGGTTTCCATTCATACCATTTTAGCAAGTAAAAATTTGTGGGCATAGCTTAGATATATATGAAAAAGTGTATAGAAGAGGATGGGTAAATCTTTGACACAAGTTATCTAGAATGATGGAGACCTAATTACTATGACTCTAGTGGGTGGTACGCAAGAATGATGCTAAGCATGGCCAAAGTACTGGACTAGCACTAGCACAGCACTGGCTATATATAGTTATCTTTACTGTGATATTAGGTAAAACCATTTCAGTCTTAGGACAATAGTACTATTCTTTTATGTGTAGGCCTACCACAAATTTGTATAATTGATTAACATTTGTTAGCTGTGGCCCTTAAATTATTGAGAATATAATTTGGTAGCTTTATAGTCCAAGTATTAGCAACTTAATTAGAAGAAAAGCAACATAGAGAAAGAGTAGGCCTACCTAGCTACCGTGTGTAAAGTATTTACTTTGAGGTAGTATGGAAAATCACCTCCATGAATAAAAACGACCATTGTCCTAGTAATGTGTCTGGAATGAGACCTAATCCCCGAGCTGAGACACACATGCACAATGTCCATGTGGGAAAAAATTAGAGTATTTGATTATCTTTTTTATATAGGCCTAATGTATGTGCCAGTAACTTACAGTAGAGTTCTGATAACATCTGTAAAATAAATGCCTGTATAGTACTGTAAGCCCCATATACTTGTAAGAAAGATGCAAGTGAATCAGAGTGAAAACACAAGGTAATCTACTGTTCAACCAAAACATTGTTTTGCATACAAATTAATCGATAAAGCACCAGAATGGAGCTACACTTGTGGGAAAAAGTTTAGAAAAACTCACAATCATATTTTCTAAGCACTGTGTCTTAATAAAGTTACTAAAATAATTTTAATATGTTCATACATCAATTCATGTTATCTGTAGCTGTCACTTTTGATAGTTAATATAAACACCTATAAAATAACAAAAATAATATGGTAAAATGTTATCAATGTTGGCCACAGAGAACTATGTTTGAATTTTATCCAAGTTACTATTCTTCCAAACAGAATCAGGGTATAGGTGATACCTCTTCAGGATTTCAGGTGGCCGAGCATAAATGGTCTACTTTGTAATCAACTACATGAATAGATAAACAAAAGCCGAGGTTATTTTAAATAAAACTAAATTACAAGAGCAATAAGGAAAACTTCAGTTAATGTTGAAGGTGATGTATTTTATAAACAAAATTCATCAATCGAGTGATATTCTCTTCAAAGAATTTAAAAAAAGAAAGTCAATAACCAATAATTACAGTACCATCTATTTATTTAAAAAATAAAATGAGCCCAAGAGAAGATGATTGATTGTGTATCCTGTTGAATCGTGAAACAGGGAACTTGGGTCGAAAGTGCTATGTGAACCATCCAGACCATAACCTTCACAAATACACACCATAAGGAGGGATGTTTCAGTGTGTTTGTGTGGTGGATAAATACCAAAAGCTACAATAATAATTACAGGATTCCTCGGTGGAGGCCTAGCATTCCTACATTCACAAGCTGTGATTAATACATATCTTGTTAGAGGTGAAGGAAGGGTTTGGCAATCAGATAAACCTATGCCAGGACCGGGGATTGAACCCCGGACCCTCAACACAGAAGTCTGACACCTTACCCCTAGACCACCAGATTAACCAACTTTTGTTCTAGGTCCAAAAGCCTATCTATAAAGTTAAGTTAAAAATCCACTAATAAAATAAGGAAATTAAAATTAACAATTCCAATAAGTCTTATATATTATTCATATTCACAATAAAACAACGTAAACTACTACCTACATGCTTTAATGCATGAGGAAAACTGCAGTAAAATACGTTAGAAAAGTCATGGGTCTTATTTCTTGATCCTCAAATACAACGGAAAAGTCAAGAATACTAATTCGTCTGAAAATGATTATTACTTCGATAAAAGAATTAAACAACACACTTATAAAAGTGATCAATGTGACAGATAAAAATCTGCAAAAGTTGATGGTAAACAATTTGAGACGAATTCATCCACAAGCAGTTTTTGCACTTGATGTTTATCCTACCGATACCTTTTTCTTCTTAGTTCTTACCATAGATAAGTATAGTAAAATATTTGAAATCCTAGCCTTTGGATTTTCATTTTGTTATGGCCAGAGCACCTTTAGACCTTGGTCAGAACCAGCGGTTAAAGTCAAAACTATTTATTCCATTCGCAGAATTCAAGTTATTAAAAAAAAAAATTCAAAAGAAATTTGTTTTTAATGGTTACACTGTTTAATACTTAAATGTCGTCACTATTCAAATAATATTTATTATAAACAATAATCATAATTCTAAATATGTAATAACCCCTACTTCATTTAGTTTGATAGCATGAAATAAAATTATAACATTAGTCTGCGAATTTTTAAGATTGTGAAGGCAATGTTAATTGTGTCTTGTAAGTTGATACATGCTAATTTATTAAGTTATGTTCAGGTTATGTTTAATTAATGGGTGAGACTGTCTTCCGGTACTATTCCAATAATAATTTTCGGATTAGTTCCAAAATAAATCACTGTTGTGTCCTCTGCATACAGTTTGAAATTACCCTTCAAATTACATTGGAATAAGTACTTGATATAAATCAGAAATAAAAGAGAGTTACCCGTTCAGTCCCTCAGTCTCATTCACTCCACTTTTTGTTTATCTTAAGTGAGCTATGTACTTTACCCATGCAGTAAACTGATATCTATCTTTTAAATGGTGTCATAGATATTTGGCGCCAAATAATTAATATAATTATAATGAAAACCAGGCTGTGGAATTGATATACCAAGCTTTCGATTCAGACACCTCTTTTTTTCTACAGAAATTATAGAATCTTGTGACAAAAATTTCATCATAAAATCTCTGGAAATAGACGTCCTCATGAGGACCATCACTTAAATCACTTTTCAAGTGGATTATGGGAAATAAGTAAATTCTGGGTAGAGTCAAGGGTGCTTAACTTCACTATCTGTGATATCCAGAAACAACTGAAGTAAAATTATATTTTCTTAATTGCTCATTGGTCTCAGTATTACATTTGAAAAGTATAAGTCCCTAGGAGGGCTTGTTCTGTACAAGAACTGAATTGTAACTTGCTTCAATGGCTGAATGGTCAGGTATCACTATCTCATGTTAGAAGTCCTGCTGAAGATGGGGAGATCAGGGTTTGAATCCCTTTCAGGGCTACTTAGGGTGTTATTTCCTTAATGGTTTTTCCACTCGCCTTCCATGCAAATGCGGGTATATTATCTCTAAAATGCTTCCGTCCTCATTACTCATTAGGATAATTAACATATAGGCCTACTGTATATGCACATAATAACCTGAACACATGAACAAATAGTAAGACAGTGATTTTAAAAAATGGGACATTTGAGTAACTAGTACAACCTACAGTACAATTTATATAGGGAGAGGTCATATTGTGATCTGCAACTGTCACTGTTTATCATGCAATGCGTTAGAAAAGTCTCTGTGACGGCTCCCCCATTCTATTACAGGCTTTACCCTGCCGTTTGATTGTATAGTGTGGGGAGCTGCTGGGGAGGGACTTTTCTAACATTCTGTATTATCAATACCTAGGCTATAAATAATTGAAAATACTCAACACTAATGATATAGAACCAGTAAAATCATTGCTGATGGCAAAAATATCTATATATGATATTTTCTAAAAGGGTCTGCCTACCAAAATCCTATTTAGGATAGACAAAAATGTATCACTTTCGTAAAGTAGTAAATTAACCCTTTTTAGATCTTCTGTTGTGTTTGTGTTAGAATTAATTTAGGGTTGGCAGCATCTACAGTGGTTTTAGGGTGAGTGGGTTTTAACTAGAGAAAATTTCAGATTTGAAACTCAAATCCTATCTTAAAAAAATCAATTGGCATTTGTTTTAGAGCTCTAATACTGCTTATTGGTGGTTCAAAACCCAATCATATTTATTTGGATGAACTTAACAACCATAACCTAAACCAGTAATTTAACACTTAATTTAATGTATAAATGTTATAATGAATGGCTTATAAAAAAAACTAATGTTAACGTTTAGTTACTATTTATATTTCCTCTTAGGTCCATAATTTTTTCAAAGATTCGAATACAGATTTTAGATTTGGAATTTGAAGGTAAATTAGAGATTCGAATTCATAAAAATAGTGGATTCGACCTCACTCTAGTTTTAATATTAAAACTTAAAAGCATATAATCTGAACAGTGATAACAAAGTAATTAAAAAGATAGGGGCTTACAGTTAAATTTATTTTTAATTTCAGAGAGAGAATACCTTTCCTAAGCAAACTCGGCTATGTAAATAGAAAATAGAGTCTAACACAAAAAAGAAGAAAATGCCTCAAGAACTTCATGTACTAAGATGCTTCTCTTGTGAGACATTTCAAGTAAGGTGGTTTTGAATTTACTTCATGTCCATATACAAAATAAAAATAAATTCACCTGTTGAGGTGATAAGGTTGGTGTAAGGTGTCACTCTTGCATTAGACTGGATTGCCAATGATGGGGAGATCAGGGTGTAACTAAGGGTAGCTTACCCCCTAAATGTCTTTCCACTCTGCTTCCACACAAATGTGGGTATACTTACGCTAAATTCAACCTTCCTTATCCATTAGTATAATTAGTACATATGTGTATGTGGGTAGTAAGAGACGGTTTGGAAAACAAAAATCATGTATTAAAAATATATCTAAACTAGTAGGCCTATATGTTTAACTGTAGCCGACCAAGAATGATAAATCTTTTTTTCATTCATAAAAAAACAATGGGTTGAGCTTGCAAGCGAGCTATATTGTCCTCATGACCGTCGCCATTAGCGATGATAGTAGGCTACTAACCTTTGTGGATAGAGGTTGTTATGTGGTCAGCACAACAAACTTTCTGGCCGTTGATCTCAAGTTTTCTAGACTGGAGCTGCTACATATTTATTTAAGTAGCTCTTCATTTGTTCTCATGAGGCTGAGTTTGACCTCGTTCCAGAGCCACTGTTCACAAAAAAATATCTGGAAGCGTCGGGGATAAAAACCGAGACTTCTGGATATGCAGCCAAGATCTCTACCACTAGACCACATAACGGGACAAAAATAGAATACAAATTACTTGGCTGCCAAAAGTGTGTCATCTTGCCACAATTTAATCTTTGAAACTTGTGTTAGTTATAATGTTAATCTTAAAAATCTTTCCTCTCCCAACTAACCTGGAATCCTCTTTTCGTGTAACAGATGATTGATTGAAACACTCGGTTTGGTTTGGACATTTTGTGTGCAAAGTAGATTAACAACATTTATTGGTATGACACCGTCCAATCATGTTTAATTTGTTAAAATGGATTTTATTTGCAATATGAACTACAGTTAAGCCTATGTTTTTAATACATTCCTTTTTTTTTTCAGGTTCAAATTGTGAAGAAAAGTAATAAATGGGAATGTAAAATGTGTGGAGAAAAACAATCAGTTAAACAGGTATGTGGCATTTTAGTTGAAATTTAAAACACTTTATTTTTAACTTAACATCAGTTTCAGCAGGCCACATATACTAAAATAGGTCTTCCAATTAAAATTAAGTAAAAGTTTAATTTCCAACTTTATTGATTTTACTATTCATTAGTGGCAGCACTTACTTTAAGAGTTCATCTCAGGGTAATTAATCAGGAAATTAGAAACAAGATTACGCTCAAACCAGAAAACATAATAAAGTGGTGTTATCTGCATTCTTCACTTGACAACAGCAGTTAAGTAATTTTTTATTTTGTATTAATTATATTTAAATTTTTTTGTGTTTTTTTTGTTTGGAAAAAAAGTTTAACTGGTCTCATTCTCACCAATTTGTAAAGTACCTACCAGTATAACATAAAACCGCACCACCATATGATGCCTGGTACAAGCTGTATTACCTACTTAAGTTGGGTGTTATCTGTGGGATGAGACAAACTCTTAATTAAGTTAAATTGTCTTAACATTGACCTAATGTAGTGTGGTCCAACTGGCCAAATGCGGCATGAGCTCACTGAAAATGTGACCCTCATCGTATTCTGGATAAAAATTAAAGGGAACCCCACTGTCAAGATGTGAAAAGAATTCAAATAAAAATATTAATTAAAAATGGTCATGATTGCATTTGATTAATAAAATATGCATAAATACATATCTATAATGCTAAGTTGTTTTGTGAAAGTGTGTGTGCACTGTGCTTGGATTTTTCATAATGCATTTTAGGGGGATTATTCCTTAACTTTTTTTAAGTAAACTTTGAAAGGTTCTACTGACAAAAAATACAATTTGTATATAAGTAATAAAAGTAATTGACTATTAAGCTGTCATCCTCGGTGGTCTTCAGCTCTTGCAGCGAGCACTGTAGCCTATGTTTGTGGGTTTAAATCCAGCCGAAGTTGAGGAATTTTTCTTTAGCAATAAAAACTGTATCACATCTTCCTTCTGAAGGATCAGTAAAACAGTCGATCCCTTGTAGATTGTGGCATGCAAAAGAAACCTGGAAGGAATGTGAAAATACCTTTCCCGGCAAAATTGGTAGGTCCTTTCAATCTCGTTCATAGACAATTCTCGTGTGCTAATATAATCAGTCGGTAATACCATCAACATAATAAAGGCCTAAAATCAACCCTTAATAAATTTATTTTAGGTATTTAACATGCACTTTATAAACCGAACATTCCTAAAGAAAGGATGGTAAATGCAACATTCAAACTTTAATCCTGTTCTTCATGGTCAAGATGAGGCACACCATGTTGCTCTTAAGGAAACTCTTTTGTTTATACTGTATTTGACTGTTGTAGTTGAAAGTTTACCACCACCACCACCACCACCATCTTTTCAGCCTGTGTCCAAATCAAGTTGGTAAAATGTATCCAGTATCCTCTGTCCTTCCACCATTATTCTCTCACCCTAACACTTGCTGCATCTTTTTCTTAGTATCCCTTGCAGTCTTTTTCATATCTTCTTTATCTCCGTCATTTCCCCTTGGAATTATTTCCTTTTCCATTCTCATTAAATGAGCACACCATTTCACCCCTGTTTCCTATTTCAGGTGTACGGTCGAGGCAGTGGCAAAGATTGCCGTGCTCATGTACAGAAACTAAATGAACTACGATTGAAAAAGGAAGAATTTATCGACCCCTCTTTGGAAAACTGCAATTACCAAAATAATGAATGCGCTTTCCAAAGTGTGGATCTAGAAGATGGCTCTCTTGCAACAAAACTATGTCAACAAACACCCAAACTTTCTAATGAAAGTGGTAAGATTTTGACCAAAGGAGACTTTTGAAAATATAATAATAATCTACCATCTATAAAATTTTAACTTTAAGGGCAGTATGCAAGAACATTAGTGAATACTTAGTAGAACACTAGTGTGGTCCCAAGCACACTATCACTCCACCTTTTAACTTATGATAACTCAAGCAAACCCACACTAGTGTCCAGTAAGCATTCACTTAGTGAAGTTCTTGCATACGGCCTTAAGAGTCTGATAGTAATATAACCAAACTCATACAGTGGAATCTTCCTTAACAAACACCTTTGAAAAGTAGATTCGTCTTTATAGCGGGCAGTTTAAATTTCCCCGGCATAACATGTGCTCTTATGATGAAATAACTTCTTAGCGACAGACTTTCTCAATGATAGGCTCAGACACTGTTAGAGACACACATTTATTATGCATAACAATATTTAAATAGTGGACGAAAATTGAAAACACCAGTCCCACATTCCCCCTCTATTGAAAGTTTTTAAAATAACCTACATACCATACTTCAAGGTCATACCTCCCACTCCTTTCGAATCATCAGCGGGGGTCGTGCCACCAGTAGTCTGTGCTTGTGCACATTAATACTGTATAATACCTACACCTCACCTTTTATTTTATTTGTGTATTGTACGATCTGTACAATATTTATTCATAATTATAATTATTCTGTATACAATTTTGCACAGTGCAGTCATTAGTTTGTTGTAGTTAATATCCATAATAAATGAGTTCATATAACTTATGCTATGTTCAAGCAGTATGATTTTTAAAAGAATTAAATATTTTTCCAAATAACAGACTATTTTAAAGTCGGAAGATGTCCACCATTAGAATATTTAACTTAACTAATAATTTGAATCATACTGGCTTTGTGGATATTATTTAGCTTTATCAGGAAAGTTTGGAATTAGTTTGGTTAATTTTTAACAAATTTAAATATGTTAAATTTGGATTATTGCTCAAATATATATAATTTATATTTATGATATAAATATACCAAATTATTTGGTTTCAAAAGAATCCATATTATTTTATCAACATACAATAGAAAAGTTGAGAGTTTCCATCTCGGCTGTAGTAGTTATTTTTATCACAAAAAACTATGTTGGTCCCATTAAACTTTATAATAATTTAGATCACCCAAATTTCCATAAGGAGCCAATGAATTTTTTGTTGACTCCCACAAGTCATAAAATTAGTATTGATGTGAGATGGTTTGAAATCTCATAAATCTAAGAAAAAATCTCCTTTGACTTTGACACCCACAATAACCTTTGGATCTTTTAAACATTTCAAAGGAAGAACACTTCATTATAATATGAAATGATTTTAAACATCTAACTAAATTTAAACATAACGCTCATTTTTATGACAACCTTAAGCAGTATTTTAATATTAGATTAGTAATTACATGACATAAATAACTTAGGCATTGATAAATTTGGAAATGTCATCATAAAGGAGTAGTGTGCTTTCTTTTTCCCTCCTACAAACCAAACGTGAGGGACCCTGGGTCACCCATCTAAATGATGTGGTCTGGCCACAGCAACCAGGCTACAAGTATGGCCATATCCTTAATTCAAAAACCTAAGAAATGAAACACACAGGAAGTAAGTTAGACTATTTATTTACTCATTATGCAAATGAAATAACCAAAAATAAAAATGATAGGTGTGTATATATATATATATATATATATATATACTTTTAATATGTAAGCATATTTTTAATTTTATGCATATTTAAAATGATTACCAATAAATTTGACTAATTCTACAGGCCTGTATTGACACCTACTTGAATCTCTGAGATAACCATTAGTGACCACTTTTTGAGCCTGTTAAAACAAGAAAACTATAAAACAAATTGAAAAAAATTAAAAACAATTTCTACCATTGGTATTATAAAAAAATATATAAATAGGTGTTTAATGTATTTAGTAGAACAGAACTATCTTATATAATGGGGTAGCTTTATATCATTTATATTTTAATCCAAAGTTTTAATGTTTTATATAATTATTGCTTTCTTCCTTTTGACTAGATGAGCCCAGTTACCCAATGAAGAGGAATAGTAAATGGAGTGAATTCTTAGCCAGTGGTAGCAGTACTTCCAGTGATGATGATGATGATGCTATGGATCAATCACATTTCAAACCACATCGTGGTGATAACTCCAGGAAAATAATTAAGAAACAAAAAATTGCTTCTAGACATGGGGAACAGTTCAAATTGGAAAATAAATGGAATAATTTTGCTTCAAATGCTAGCATAGTATGTGCAGAGGATAGTAATGTCCACTTAACTATGTCCAAGGAGCCAACAACTTATTGGAGAGCAATAGAGGGAAATTTAAATAGTTTTCTTGATGTGGGTGTTAAAAATACAAATGTTTTTGGTGATTTAGGGAATGTCCACGACAATATTTCAAACAGTATCAGGAGTAAATCACTTGAACAACGCCAACATTCTATGTCTCCTATTCCTAAACTGTATGGAAATAAAAAAATCTGTTCACCCAAACAACTAGATAGAAATAAAGTTAAAATTGTATCAAACAGCAAATGGAGTGCATTTGTAAACAATAAAGAGGAAAGTTCACTCGATACATTCTCAAAGTGTCCGTCTATAGCTGCATGTAAACAAGTGAAGGTTTGTCCCTCGACTGCCACGTTTCATAGTACAACTACTTATGACATTGGAAAGCTGGAAAAATCTTCTAGTGCTGTAAGTGACAAAAAAAGCCCTTTCAATCTAGGACCTTTATATTCTTCCCAGGCTGAAATAGGTGGGGTGAGTGGAAACTCCGCTAATGGCATGACTGCGCATAGAACTATCTGTTTGAAAGATGGGGAAGAAAGGCCAAGTTATGTTGCCACAAATTGTCATCAGAAGACAACATTGAATGTACAACCATATATATTTGATTATAATGAAGAAGAGTTGGATGATATATTTAACATTTAATTGTTTAATTCTTTCAAATGTATTCATTTAAAAAAGAACATTGAACATATAGACAGGGCCGTCTTATGGAATTTTAGAGGCCCTAACCCCCCACACCTCGTTTAAGTGTGCATATATTGTAACATTTTAAATTGGTTACGGTACATTAATTAATTATTTAGGTGGGTGAAGTTATTAAGAACTAATGTTATAGAATTTTTCATATGCTTATCAAAATATTTATGCTTTTATGAGCATGAGTAAATTTGAAATATGAAAGATGAAGTATTAACAATTGCGTCGTCCCATTTAAAAAAAAAAAATTGTATTACTTTCAAAATTAAGTTTTGATTATTAAATGTAATTTACCAGTATGAAATAAAAAATTAGTTACTATAACTTTGTCAATAACCACAATAATACAATGAAGTCACTATAAAATCAATTAGTTAAACAGCAAGAAAGGCTATAAGGGAAAATTTCTTAGTGTAACTAAATAGTGATAGCAAGTATAAGGTTAAAAATAAACAGATTTCTCTAAATGATCGATTCAAGCCATTAAGTGTTAGAGAATGGCAAAGCTGTGGGCGTAGATGGGATCACAAGTGAAACGCTAAAGTGTGAGGGCATGGTACTAAAGTCCGTTCACCGTAGGAATTGTTTTCTGAAAGGTCTTTTTTCCTACCAGAAATCTATTATATAGTAGGATATTGGTAGGAAAAAAGACCTTCTAAAGAGTAATTCCTACCGTGAATGGCTTATACTTACCGGATTGTGTGAGTTGTCCAATGTTTGTGCTGGGATTTCGAACATTGTTGCTTTGTACAAAGGCAAAGGCAGTAAGAATGGATTTAAGAATTAAAGGGCAATTAGTATCTTGAGTACTCCTGGCAACATTTTTTGGAGGGTTTTAATTGTGAGGATGCGTGAAAAAACTGCGGACAAGATTTGGAGTGTACAATTTGGTTTCATGTTAAATGAACCAGAGAATTGCATTGCAACAAGTGACTAAGAAATGTATGGCAGTAAGAAAGAAATTTTTATTGTGCATTTGTTGATCTGTAGAAAGCGTATGATCGGGTGAATAGGAGTATTTCATGGAATGTTCTTATAGAATATGGTGTGGATACATTTATGGTGGCATATGATGGAAGTAAAGTGTATGTTAGGGTGGATGGAGCTTTAAGTGAATGGTTAGGCATTGAACAGGGTATTAGACAAGGCTGTGTTTTGTCCTTATGGTTGTTTAATGTTTTCATGAGTAGGTGTATTAGGGATGCTTGTCAGGATACGGTCGGTGTACAAATGGACAATCTGAATGTGAGAGTGCTGTTATATACAGATGATGCAGTATTAATAATTGAGAAAAACTCGTATGGACAGAGAAAGTAATGAAGGAGTGCTGAAGGAATGTGGTTTTAAAAGGAATCCAATAGGTCAAAGTGAAAGAAGTGCCTTACATTAGTTTGGGCATGTTGGGATTCTGAGTGTGGATCAAGTGGTGAGGCAAATATATGAAGAGAGTGTGTGGATCAAAAGGAAGGGGTAAGCCACATAAGCTGTAGCTAAATGTGTGAAAAAGAGAAACATCAAGAGTTTTAAGAATAAAAGAGCATGTATTACTCAGTGTATGGATGGTGTATAAGCGAGTGTGGTTGTATCTAGCGCCACCAGGAGGATAAGGGGAATGGGNTAACAATATATACAGTATCCCCATGGCTTCTTTGGTGCTGACTGACAGCTTTGAGAAGTTACCAGACCAAATTATGTATCCCTACGCCGAACCACATGATCTGCAAAAACATGTGCTTAGCAGCTGTCACTTCTGACAGTCAAAATTTAGGTATATACCTAAATGTTGACTGTCAGAAGTCAGCTGTGAGCTGTCAGTCAGCACCAAAGAAGACATGGAGCTACTGTAGCTTAATACTTGAAAGAATTTTTTTATAATTCTTCCATGCACATGGTTTTATTAATTTTTATCAAGATAATATTTAAACACTAAACTAAGTTAACTTTTTTGTGTGAAAGGGCACCCCCCTAATTCCATTTTTCCAGCGCCCTTAATCCTCTGAGTAGTTCTGTTTTGAGTCACTTTGTCCTTAACAAGAATTAAGATTTAGACCTAAAAGATGAGGTGTACTTAGCTTTGTTAGTTGACCTGGCAATAAGCGCAGATGTCATAGTGAAATGTCAAAAATCCACGTTCATATTCACATACACCTGATGCAATCAGTGAAACTTTGTTAATCTGAACTTAAAAAAATACTTTCTTTTCAACTGTCTAATAATTCATGAATATTTTTAATATTCAAGTTTATGTTTAATATTTACTCTTCTAAGAGGCCCCTTCTAAAAGAAGACCCTGGCCCTTTGCCCCTCTCCCCCTGAAGATGGCTCTGAACATAGCAGGCTAGGCTTACTTATACATTTAACTCGAGGAAATTACTTTATTTTATCTGAAACATACATTAATTTATAAACATTGAAAGAGGAAATAAACACGTATTTTACTGGACCAAAAATGGAAAGAGAAGGTTGATTTTTTGACTTTATCTAGTCCACCTTTGGGAGGAAAATAGTGGCGCAAGAAGAATATAAACAATTAGAAAGATGAAAAACAATATGGTTTGCAAAACATATATTTAGTTTCTAACTTCAGTGATCAAGAATAGCTAATGTTACCACTCACCTGATGTCAAAACTTAACAACAAATAATAAATGTTAATGGATGGTTAATCAAACAAAACATGGTTGCAAATATTTTTCTAAGATACTTTTCTTTGGTGACATTAAAATTCAATTGCAATTGCAGTATTTTGTTTTTATTCCTTCAAACTTTATCCACGCCCTTTTTAAGTTCAGTGATATTGTATGTTCATCAAATTCAACATAACATATTCCTTGGAATTAAATAAGTTGCTAGCGGCTTTGGTGGCCGCATGGTTAACAAACTAATTTCGCAGTAGACTAGACTGCCAATGATATGGAGATCGAGGTTCGAATATTGATTGGGTGTCCCAAGGGTGGTTTTTCCACTCTCACTCCACACATATGGGTGCACTTCATCCAAGTCTAACCTTCCTAATCCTTAAAACTACAAGTGTAATTAATACATAGGCATATGACCCAAACAAGTAGCAAGACACGGTGATAAAAAAAATGACGCTAATAACCCATTCACTAGTACCTTAAACCATACTGCTTTGTTGAACAAATGTTAAATTAACTTTTATCTTTTGCGTATAACTCGAACAGGTAGTAAGACACGGTGCTAATAATAATAATAACTTTATCTTTGACATCACAGTTTTGTAAATAAGCTATGACACTAAATAAATAGCCTAGTGCAAACATCAGGTTTATTTTTATTTGTACAACACTGTATGCCATGTTTACTGTAGCACTTAAATTTGTTTTCTACAATTCTATCAAATTTATTTAATTACCTATATTTAATATATTTTGCTTAATGCTCTTTATTTTAAACATAGTATTAAATAAACAAAAAAAAAGGTTGTATGTTTGTAATATATTGTTTTATACAATCAAACTACAAAGCATAATATAATCACAGATTTTCTGGAGTATAAATAGTAATTATGTGATTATACTTTTTTATTTTTTTGCACAACTATACATTTTGTAAGGTTACAGTAAGTGTAGGCTATTTCATTTAAGAAAAAAAATCATTGCCACAAAACATTCACTTTTGGATTTTCATTGTCAGTCAATCTCTTAATGAATATCACTAGGTCACATTACGAAAAAATAATGACAATAATATTACTTAAAGGCAAAAAACCAGCAGTGTTTAAAATACAATAAGCAACATAAATATCTTTTGTATTGGGGGTTTCACTCATTAATTTTTGATAGGGCTTAGTTATTGGCAAGTTTAAACATTTTTACTATTGTGGAGTAGGCCTAATTCATTACATTTAAAAAAAAAACAATATAATGTTACAATATCATTAACACCACCAATTAAAGAATTAATAAGATTAACACATATACTTTATACCTACCAATCTGGAATTGATAAGATATCAGAGCCAGTAAAAAAGCATACCAATTTTAATATATTTTTTATTTGCTCCCCATTAAAATAAAATAAAAATTATACTTTTATAGTTTAAATATAAAAACATCAGATTGTAAATCTTTTGTATAAATTATTTTATAATCTTTCAACTCATTCTATCTCATGCATATTTTGTATTAAGTGACATTTTGATTTGAGTTACATAGATGTCAAAAAGATTGGAAAATGATCTATGTACCGGTTTTGACCCAAATTAATGACTTTTTAAAAGTTTCATGTTTTACATTCACTTTCACAATTACAACACAGGTATGTGATTAAATTTGACATAATAAATGTTTCACTTCAATAGATGTTAAACTTATAATTAATTAGGTTTATTCACAAGACGATAGTCATTTAACAACAGTTGTGATACAACCAGAAGTAGTTTTAATATCTAGACCAGTGTAAAGCCTACACATTGTTTGAAATCTTAAACATAACATTCATTATTATACATTCACACTAGGTACTGTATTTGGATCCCTTCCTTACAAAAACACAACTTCAATCTACATATTTAGTAGGCCTACTTTTTAATAATAAAATAAATTTCAGGTGTTGGCTAATTTAGACCTGTGTAATGTATATTGATTAACCCATTGACTTAACATTTAACTAGGCTTTGTGAACTACCAGGGCTATTAGGTATTTAATTTCACCTCAATGTATTCATTTACAAGTTTAGGCGAGCCCAGATCGTCAAAATATCTCAAGGGGTTAAAATTAATCTATATTGACCAAAATATGTATTTATTTATATTTATTTTATTACTTGAACATTCAGTATATTAAGTGATTAAAACAAGACTGTTAGGGTATAAAAACAAAATTAACTCTGTATTCAATCGTTTATTTATAATAATCGCCTTGTTGTATTAAACAAACTGTACTATATGGCAACCAATAATAGTACTCACATTAAATTAATACTATTTGGGACAGTATAAACTTTCTTGGTGTGGCTTTTAGAGGTAATAGCTTTGTTGTTGTTTGTTAAATAAGTCACCTTTTTTCCCCCATTACATTCTTATCACCCATCCAGACTATTAACATTTTAACTTAGCTAGTTAAATAGGTATAAGATGGTAGATTTGAGAGGAAATATACCTCCAGTTGTATTGAGGTAAATGGAAACTATTTAGAGAAAAAACAGCCTCATTACACTCGGCCAGGATTCAAACCCGAATCTGCCCATTACCGCCAAACCAGGCTAGACTAGCTTGACAGCCAGTTGACAAAAGATAAAACCAAATCTACATTAAAGCAAGAAAGTAAATATTTGTAAGAAAGTAAATATTTGTCTTGAGTAGCTTACCTGTCCCAAATACTCATGTTTTAGAGTACTTAGTTATTTTCCTTATGAAGCTCAAGACTAGACAACATTGCTTTTGTGTCAATCAACTTGGTTGATTTTTTTTTATATTCACTCAACATTCTTCAAGCCAATCTCTTTTAAAACTACCCTAAAACATTTTCTAAGTTGTACAGTTGTAGAATGAAACTTGCATATGATTTGTTAATGATACATTTTTCTAAGGATATGTTTGACATTGTATCTTTTAAAAGTCTATTATTTCTACATTTACATTTCCACTTCTACAAACTGCAAGTTTTATTTTCCAATTATTTCACATTAAATTTATTACAAGACTCCAAATAACAAGTCATGTTTTTAACTTTATTCAAAAAGATGTAATATAACATTTTGCAATAGTATTAATAGATTAGTCATTTATGTGTGTATGCAAGAATTTAATGTTTCATTCCACTTATCACAGTGTTCAAACAACACATTTTAATTCTTATACTATGGTTCATTGGAACACCTCCAATGAGCTTTAATTATATATTTGAAAAATTTACTTAGGCAAGATTTTGAACCTCCGACCTTTGGCAGGGTAAATCCAAACTTTGTGGTTTTAACCCCGGCTTTAGCACATTTTTCAATAATAAAAATTTAATGTCTTCTTGTCATTTATTTTCATGCAACCAAAAACAGCATATAAATAATAATAATAATAAAAGTAAAAAAAAACTGTTCAGGTCATTGTCTTCATTCATACGCAACAATATTATTTAGTTCAGTTTTGTTCATATAAATAGTTATAGTAATAGGTTGAGAAATTATTAAAATAGCACAGCAATTTGAACACACTTTTTGAGTTCTCAGTCAGAAATTACAATGCTATTTCTAATATGTAATTTATTCCCTAATTATAGTTTTCTTGAGAGTTGATTGATACCATTATCAAATTTCCAAAGCTTTCACAGAGTTTGTCTCTACCACTTTTACATAAATGGCAACACTACTAATCAATTATTTTATTACTTGTATGCCCGAAACATTTGGCGAGTCTGTCCTGAGGCATTGAGATTGCCATTTAGGGGCCCCAAAAGGTTGAGTGACCTAGTTCCTAGGTGGCATTCACTCTTGACTTAATTGTTGCTGGTACTGGCGGAAGCGTCTCCTCCGCTGTCGCTCGCTGCTTCTCCATTGATTCTGCCATGCCTTTCGCCTTCTCCAAGGTCTGTAAGAATTTTCAAATCCTTACACTTTTATTATATATCATTTGCAGATTTGGAACAGAATATTAAATTATTTTGCTTTTATTTTATGTGCGCTTAGTGAATATTCACAAGAGATGGGCTCATAGAATCCCTCGAATTTTTAAGGATATTTCAAGATATGAGTATTCTAAAAATTACACATTTAGAAAATATTCATATAGATCACACATTTTTATCAAGTTTTTTAATCTGAATTATTTTTCAGAGCTATTAAGCTATGCCAATTATTAGTGTTTTAGACCAAACAAAATAATGGCCATTCAAAAACCACTAGTTTATATTACTAATCACACCATGTCTCAATGAAACTGGTTTCTTCTTATCTTAAAAATTGATCCTTCACATTTCTATAAATACATTTGTAAATTTACAACACAATTTCTACAAAAATAAAAAGTGTTGTCATGAAAATAACAGTAGCCAAGAAAACTCAATATACAGGATGTCCTAAATAAAACTGGCCCCAAACACACAGTATTTCAAAGCCTGTGTTTGGAATGTGTGCCACCAGCCGCTATGAATAGTTTCCATAAAAACATTTACTAGTCAGCGAGCGGAACTACACACAGCAGTTGGGGGTGCACATTTCAAATACAGACTTTGAAATACTGTGTGTTTGGAGCCAGTTTTATATGGGACACACTGTATATCCATCTAATTTTCACAGGAAGGAACTTATCTGGCAGAAAAGTGACTAGATCTGCTTTCACACATTCATAAGTTTGCAAGTCAAATCATGTGATATGCAGCTGTCACTTTTTATAGCATTATCAATCCTATAAAATAACACAAATCATGAACTACGAGTATTTCCAGACAGTGGCCGAAGC
Source organism: Timema shepardi (assembly GCA_902151425.1). NCBI lineage: Eukaryota > Metazoa > Arthropoda > Insecta > Phasmatodea > Timematidae > Timema > Timema shepardi. Next base: position 60,892 of record CABFVX010002014.1, read on the forward strand.
AGTTTAGTAAAATTTCTCCATATTGCTTTATTCTTCCTCCCTTCCTCTCAACTATTCTTCTCCTCTTACTTGCATAGTTTCTGTTATCTGCACCTTTCATCTATTCCTTGGGATTCTTTCCTTTTAAATGTTCACTCTGTGTGCTCCCATCTCACCCTTGCTTCCTCTACTATCTCATGTACCCCCTGTAGTCCAGCTCCTGGCCAAACATCTTTGTTTCTAATCATATTTATCCTGGTTACAGCAAGCATGCTCTTCAAAAACTTCATTCCCTTGGCCTTATCCTTATCACTCTTACATCCAATGTCCAAGTTTCTTCTACTTACACTTCAGGGGTACTTCTCTTTTCTATAGCTGATATCTTAAGCTGGGTGCACACTGCTTTGAACATTATGTGTTATCATGTGTGGATCTCTTTTGATTGCGTTTCCAATAGGAGGGAGCACACACTGCATGGAATGATCAAACAAAACAATAGCACACAATAACATAAATCAGCCATGTTTCATGAAACAAGATGCATGGAACATTTTTTCATCACGCATTGGGCCACCATCTTGTATACTAGTTTGTTTAGCTAGAGAGTGGAGTGTGTCAAGTTTAATCTGAGGTTGGTTAGTTGTCAAAGCTATTGTTGCTAGTTTGTTGTCTAGTTGCACCATGTCAGTGCAAAAGCGGCCTATCTACTGCTCATTTAGATTTAGAAAAATCTATAGTATTTGTGCAGGAGAGGCCTCCATTGTACAATTTTAATCATAAGGATTAGTATCATAGCAAAACATTTGATCTGTCCTTTTTTAAACATTGTGTGAACCCAGATACTTTTATCAGGTTCCTCTTCTTCATAGAGGGAACACAAACCACCACCACAACAAAGCTACTTCCTCGTCACTTTCCTCCATCTTGATGAATACACAAGGTATAAGAGAATATTTTTTATCGTTTTTTCTTCCATTGTGTGTTAACGCATCATGTTCGATGCAGTGTGCACCCAGCTTAACAAACCTGTAAAACACCACCCCCTGCTACCCTCTAAACATTAGATCTTCTTTGCCACCACCCCTCACTTCAAGCACGCTTCCAAGCTACGTCACACACTAACAATAGAAAAATATTATCAATGTCATTCGCAAGAGAGTTGTGTTGCATGTTTCACACTCCTTCCTGATGAGTTCCGATAGAATGAAACCTAGGTCAGGGGATTGGGCGATAATGAGTGATTTTCTTAAAGAGGTAGCCATTAGCTCTTTGTCTAAAGGCAGCTATGTAAAGTGTGAACTGTGTTCTTCTTTTAATTTTAAAAACCAGTTTGTGTTTGTTGCATTTATATGTTTCTATCCACCTTTCCTGTACCTTCTTACAAATACACAGGGCCGTATTTATGATATGTAACACCCCCGTGTAGTCATTTATTTTACTACCCCCTCTCTCCCAAACATCAACCTCACTTATCGCATAATTACAGCCTTGACTTGCAGATATTATATGGTTGTGAAACATATATATTGCTAATTTATTTTTAATTTTATTTAAATATTCTAACACAATTGAATAAACCATAAAAACATAGAAATTTACAAGTCCATGCAAATATTCTATATAGAAATATTCCTGTACAACAAATGTTTGGATATTCATACTAAAATCTGATAAATAACACTAAACACATTCTCTTGGAATTTTGGCTTCTGCAATCTCTATTTTTTTTTGAAAATAATTCCACATGCCTCTATATTTGTTGGTTCATAGTTTGCTACTGCTACGCTGTCACAAGACATGTCCAAGTCCCCAATACTCTGACCACTTTTACTTGGTAAATCAATTCCTATGCTTTTTGAGTATTCTACACTGTTCATTTTTTTACAATACCACTAAAGTAAGATTCCAATCTGGGTGTATTTTGTAGAATTCGAATCTCCCTTTGTATTTTATCTTCTGCCTTTCTATGATGTTCAGCACCGCTTAACCTCGATCGTCCATCCATTTTAATCATAACATATTACGTACATACTGTAAGCTATAATTGGTTTACATTTACCCGTTTTAACAGAAAACACAAGAACACTAAGTAAATATTTTAAAGAAACTGAGACTTTGAAAAATACTGTTTAAATAGAACACACAAAAATAAACTAACTGAGCACTATGGACAAGTAAATAAAGCACGCCGCAAAGCAATACCAACACAACCTTGCAGGGGAAAAAAGTGAAATTACCAGATTAGAAAATATGCAGCGCCTCAGTGAATTTGAAGGTAGCTGTGCTTCCATCTTTTGTAAATATTAAAGAGTTGTTCTTTAATAATGAATGATAAGAGGGCTATCAAATCTTTTTTTTTTACTACTTCATGCAAAATACTATAAATTTGTTTACCGGTGACATTCAAGTTCGCTATCTTATTTCCAAATTATTTTGCTG
>CABFVX010002014.1:74643-104502 GCA_902151425.1 Timema shepardi
TATATATATATATATATATATATATCTTTCATGAGAATAGCGGCATTAGAAGAATTGAAAAAGTTGTCATTAAATTCCAGGACACCCTCAACAGATAGTCAAGAGCTGCCGATGTCACCACATGAAGAAAACTTAACTTTATTTTTCTACTTGAGAATTATTTGATTTATTTTAATAAAAAATTGTTTTGATAGAAAAACTGCAAAAATACTACCCTAACTCACCTTCTCTCCACTGGCTGAGTTTACGTTGTTCCCGACACAACTTGGTAGTGCTGACAGACAACACTATTTAATATTATTTTAGGTAAGAGCTGTTTATTTTTATTTACTAATGGTGTGAATTCATAAATAAATAGTATTGAAATTAATTTTCCTCTGGGTTTGTTCTAATCCTAAGATTAATAGAAATGTTCCCAAGGAGAGGATAGGAGGGGAGTGTTTAACTTCACCACCCTTTACCCTCCTGACAGGGCCATGTTGAAATATTAAAATAAAATTCCTAGATGTATTTTAGCTACTCCAAATAATGTTTTCAACAATTTCACAAAGCATCCATATCATTTGGAATTGGAATTTAATAAAAATAATTGATCATTGTTATGAAATTTTGTGTGTGTTTATTTTGAAGATGATTGTGCAGGAATTTCTTCTGTTAAGAGGAAGAGGGTTTCAAAATTCAAAATAACCTTCATATTTACTGGCCTATGCAGTTGCTTTTAAGTAGATGATCAAAATATAATACTTGAGTTAGGATGTTCAATTTGTTGCCTTTTATTAAATTGCCTTTTAAATCTTATACTGAAATAACTCTACACTGTACAAAGGGAAATACATTTGAAGGTTATAGGTAAAAAAGGGGCAAGTCCAAATTTAACTCAAAAAGAGTTATTGCTGCCATCCGTAAGAGAATTATGAAACCCTTCTCATGCACTTAAGATCATGCTTTAAATATATATTTGTCATATTTGAATTTAATTTTTAAGAAAGTATTTATTGATGGGTCTGGATGTGGTCTTAGAAATTAAAGTCATTGTCCTGAAAAATATATGTAATGTGACTCCCCCCTTTTATACCTGTATCCTTATCTTTAAAAGTAGTGTACCCACTTCGCTGGCTGCATCTCTTAAGGCGTCGCTCTTGCAAAGATCAGACTGCTGATGACGAGGAGATCAGGGCTCGAATCCTGGTCAGGTGTACTAAGGGTGGTTTTTATTAAATGGGTTTCCACTCTTTCTCTCTCTCTTTATTCCTTGCAAATGCGAGTACAATTCCTCTAATCTCAACTTTCTTCTTCCTAACATATTGGTGTAATTAGTAAAAATGTGTATTATCCAAACAAATAATGGAAAAGTAAAAAATAAGAGATAAAGATTCTGTAGTTTTATTGTAAGGACAACTGACCTCAAGCCCGTAGATTTCCTCCTGCAAGTTCTCCATGATGCTAGAAACGTGCTCTAGTGTGTCTCGCTTCTTTCTCAGCCCTCTGCGATGCTCCTCGTATTTCACCAGTAACCCCTCATACACTGCCGGATCCAGGGTAGTTTTTTTTGCCCTCAAAACTGTGTCTAGATTTAACGAACGCTTCCTGCGTTGGTACTTGGGTCGAACATCTCTGCTTACGTGGCTTCTGGATATTATTTAAATAATAGGCAATAATTCAATATAAAAAGTACTAGCACTCAAATATAATGAGCATAAAACCAACCAATATCACATTTTTTTGTCTGGGTGGGACCCTCAAATCATTAAGTATATTCAAAATTTGAGGATTTGACAAAGAAAAAATTACTATTAAAATTATTAATTATAATTTAATTTAGAGCTTTAAGAATGTGTATTGGTGGTTCAACTTCCAAGATAATTATGTGACCAACTTAACAACCAGACCATTAATTTAATATTTAAGGAATATTAATCCAGTTTGTTAAAGGTAGGAGATTTAAAGGTGCTATTTATTACACTGTGTTAAGTACCCAAAAAAATAAATAAAATAATTTAAATGCTCTTAACCATAATAGAACATAAACAATATTCATTGCAAAGTGTCAGATATACTCAAATATATTTGCAAGCCATTTGTTTCCAACATATGCACTGATAAAGGGGTATGCGAGATCCATTTCTTTAATTTGAAGCAAACCTGAATCGATTATAATAAGAAAGTTAATATTCTCAAAGCCAAATAAAAGTTCTAATTTTTATAAAGATGTTTTATGCTTGAAAAACCACTATATTTTGGTTATTTCTACAACTTTACACACTAAAGTAATCTAGAAAATATTTTATTAATCAACTGTTTGTAATATTTCACTCTAATATGAAAAATCAAGTTGTTATCACAACATGCAATTAGACTGTTTCATATTTATTTAAAAGCTCAGTATGGCAATCATTGAACATGAATGAGTATTTTATCTGTTATTTTTACTGGCGAAGTTTTATAACTGTTGAAGCCGGATTTTTTTTAAGGGAAGTCAAAGTTGACAACTGTTCAAAGTAAAGTCGAAATTATTGAATCTTCCCACACCCAATCATATTCAAGGGATAATTACAACTCTCTAAATAAGTCATTTGGTTATTAAAGAGTCTCTCACTAATGGAATAATAAAACTAAGATTAAAACCAAACCATCACAGTGTGTTATATTTAAGATTGGCCTGAAAATTAATAAACGGTCTGTTATGTGTGTAAGTACCTTAAATACTGGCGTTGCATCCGTCTTTCGTCTGGCTCTAGCCGAGTGTACTCTAGACCAGCCGGAGTGAAGCATAGGCACTTCTTGCGCCGAGCATGAGGGGTTACAGTTTGGAATTTACACTTGTGTTTCCTCCACCTTTTGCAAGGAACAAACAGTTGAAACTACATCATTCAACTCATAGTGTTGCAACTAACAGATAAAACCGTTTCATAAGCATCATAAATATGATTTGCTTTGTGATTGTTTTGTTTTTGGGTAGAGATTGTAGTTGTGTTATGAAGTAAATATTCAGTTGAGAACAAATTCTTAAACATGACTATTTAACTTTGGTAATAAAGAATCAGTCCTCTAACAATGATTATTCACATTGGTCCAAAACATGCTCAATCCATCCCTAGAACTGGATTAAACTTTAGAGGTTAATGTTATAATATTGGTCTACAAAGTTAAAGTTTGGGTCTACCCAGGAGTCACTAATTACCTAACTTAGGATGTCACTAATTACCTAACTCAGGAAGAATGTGTATAGCTCAGCGTTAGAGCACTAAGGGCCATATTTATATTCTAGTCTTGAGAGCCAACCAATCTCTCAGTATACAAATAACAAATGTGGAATTGGCTCATATCCGAATATTGTGTGTTGGGTTGGTTGGGTCAGTTTAGTAAAATGCATCCATCTTGCTTTTTCCATCCACCATGCTCTTTCTTTTATTGGCTTCCATTTGTATCCTCTCACTCACACACTTGCTGTTATCTGATGATGTTAAATAAATAAATACTTCCCCCACCACATGTTTTATGAGTTATAATGTTTGTTGCATTAGATCATTATTGTGTAGGCCTATATACATGTGTCACATCCTCCTTTCGGCCAACATTATTTGTATGAAACACTTTAAAATATTATGTAAACCATGTTAAGAAGTAAATGCATATCATTTTTATATAGATACAGTAACATATGGTTGGCCAAAAGAAGGATTTGACGCATGAATATACACAATAATAATCCAGTGAAACAACTTTATGACTCATAAAACATTGTGGGGGAGTAAGTGACTTAATATCATCAGATAATAGCAAGTATGTGAGTGAGAGGATATTAATAATAATAATAATTATTATTATTAGCACCGCGTCTTACTACCCGTTTTGGTTATATGCACTTACGCTAATGTGTAATGGTAGAGTGATTGTGAGATGAAATGGAGGACCTACAGCTTAACGTGGAATCCGAACCACGGTGGAACAGATAAATCTGTGCCGGGACCGAGGATTGAACCCCGGCCGCCAGCACAGAAGTCCTACACCTTACCCCTAGACCGCCAGGTCACCTGGGATATTAATGGAAGTAGATTAAATTGTAAAGAGAAAGATGGAGGCAATTTATTAAAGTGACCCAGCCACAGGCTAGAAAAGCTTAAAAATTATGATGATGATTATGAATAAAATGTTTCAAACTTGAATCACATACCACAGTAAACACATTATTTTCCAAGATGTGGCTGGCCTAATTCTTTCAAATACCAAGATATTTTTTATGTACCTGTTTCCCTCAGAAACACACTGCCATTTCTGTCCTGGTCGACATGGAGCCTGGAATTCTGGACTCTGACACTCTAGAGCGATGCGTTCCAATTTGTTGGTAATGCCACTCGAAGGCATCACTGGCAGCACTCGATTGTCGAACTGCAGATCAGGTCCTGATGAAACATACAATCTTGCAATCATGGTATTTAATGTAGTATAACTAACTATACAAATTTAATTTAGTTCAAAAGTTTGTTAATGTACTTACATCTGTAATTATGACAATTAAATGTCAATGATGTATTAGATTTTTATAGGGGTGTGCAAAGTCAACTGCTTCAATTCAAAATAAAGCTTAATCGAATATATGCAATAGTTTGAAGACTAATCAAAGTTTGAATACATTTTGTTAATGGTTTTATTTATATAATTGTATGGACTAAAATCTATTTATAAACTGTTATGTTTACTATCGTTTGTAATATTTAATTATAACCTGATAAATCTTGTTACTATCACTACATGCAACTCACTTGGGATGACTTGAATTGAACATAAATGATTGTTTCAACTGTCAATATTTTTGTTGGCTAAGTTTTGTTATTACAGTAGAGTCTCAATAATCCGGCTTGAACAGGACCGACGAGGGGATGAATTACCGAAATGTCGGATAATACAGAAACAGGTGAAGGCAGAGCGGAAAGGGCAGAGAAACAAATTCAAATTACTGTAATAGAAGTTCAGAATAGGTATGAATTAGGGTTATATTCTAAAGATTGAAAAATGACACCTGGACAAAGGAATCGAACCCGGGACCTTTGGCTTAGTATGTCAATGCTTTGACCACTAAGCTATCCAGGAATCACCCTCTGCCCAGGTCATTCTTCACTCATATTTTAAGGCAGAGTCTATGATGGACGTGTGGAAATCGTTGGCTACAAATGTTCGATTTTATTAAGATCACGAGCTATCAGATAACTCATCCACCTTCGACTCGGTAGTTGGCTTAATGCTGCCATTTGTACAATTATTATCATTGTAAGGAAATGCTTATTTAAGAATCAAATAGCCAAAGCTATTAAGTATGCTTTTGGTGAGGATTTACTCCATCTAGATATCATATTCTGAGCTTAATAAAATCACACATTTGTAGTCGACGATTTCCGCATGTCCATAATAGACTCTGCCTTTAAATATGAGTGAAGAATGACCTGGGCATGGGACGATTCCTGAATAGCTCAGTGGTCAGAACATTGGCGTACTGAGCCAAAAGTCTCAGGTTCAATTCCCGTGTCCAGGTGCCATTTTTCAATTTTCAGAATATGATATCTAGATGGAGTAAATCCCCACTAAAAGCATACAAAATAGCTTTGGCTATTTGATTAGTAATTATTCTCTTTAAGGCTTGAAGTTTGTCTTCAATTGAAAAAAACTTTTTTTTTCCTCTTTTCACTTGCCATATTTTTCACATAGTAAAATTACATTAATGGAAAATGCAAAACTCACTGAAAGTATGAACGAGTACAGTGCAAACATTCACTAAGGTGGGCGAAGAGAGCTACAACCACAGAGGTATGTGACTCACTCACTAACAAAGAAACAATGGTAGTGGGAAAATAATATGCATGCGAATACTGCACAACAATGTAAATTGCATGTTATGAGGATTTGTCGGATTATCAAGAGACTACTGTATCGAAAAAATTATATTTTTATTTCTCAAAGCAAAAATGAATCTTCATACACCCCTAATTCTGTATTCATTTTAAGTTATATTTGAAAAAGCTACAGATAAGGTGGATAGAAACTTTTAAAAGGTGATGAACAAAATATGATTTTTACAATGAAGAAGAAACACAGTTAACACTTTACATTGCTGCCACTACTCAAAGCGGTAATGGCTACCTCATGAAGAAAATAGATCACTACCACCCAATACCACGACCTAGGTTTTGAGGAGGGACTGTGAAATGCATAATGCAATTTCCTAAATAAAGAGAGAGAAAAAAAACACCAATGGGAGAAAAAGGAAATTGGTAAAGAATGATAGGAAACTTAGATAGGATAGTAACATGTAAATGGATTGAATAGAATATGAATGTTATTTGGAAGAGAGCACTAGGGCACATCATGAATAAAAGTAGGAGTGATAACCTGAATATTTACCTAGGTAAGATAGATATTGTTGAGAGAATGAACAGGCACAAACATACAGTCGGAAGCTAGCTTTCATTGCCACTGGCAGCTTCATCAGTTTCAGAGTATAAAGCATAGGTGTGTCTACTATACTTACGAGACAAAACTGGAATTTTATCCAGGCTTGAATCATCATCATCGTCTGTTAAAATCAAAATGTCAGTATCATTGTTGCTGTCGATGTCTTCTATCAGCTGATTGGGGTCATGAGTTGTGAAAGTGGCCGACACAGAACCAGCAGTCGTGTTGGTAGCAGAAGATTCAGAGGCCAAACTTTCACCATTACTGTCAGTGTTATAAATTCCCTGGTGGTGGTGCCGTCTGGCATTATCTTTGTCCTCTAAAAAGGCCTCAGGGATTTCACGCCTCCCACTACTGCAAAGGCAAGAAAACTGAACCAGTTATTAAAAAAAGTCATGGCTAAAAATTAGTAGAGATAGCTTTAGTGATTCTGGAGTAGCAATTGTTTAGATAAAGTGTAATACATTTCTGAAATTGTGATACAAAATAATATAAAAAAAAAGTATGACAAACAGTTAAACATGGGATCCGAACCACGGTGGAGGCCTGGCATTCCAAATATTCACAAGTTGTGATTAATACACGTCAGAGGTGAAGGAAGAGTTTGGCAATAAGATAAATCTGTGCCAGGACCGAGGATTGAGCCCCGGGCCCCCAGAACACAAGTCCGACACCTTACCCCTAGACCGCTAAGTCGCCCATCCCTGCTATTGAGCTCAATCAGTAATTTAACACTGGCATCCTAGATCTCAAAATCTAAGTAAGGTACGCTAACATACACCCAACTTTGATGGCACTTTTGACAATTGAAAGGTGAAATACCAATTTACAATTACTGTAAGTCCATATAATATTTTAATTTATTCAATTATATTTGTGTCTTAACTTTCTCAACTAAGCTTTATAACCTAGTTAGTTATATGGTTATAATGACATTTAAGTTTGAATAGCGTGAAAGGTCCAACATCTCAAGTTTCCCACTAATAGATGTTCCATGTGTGTTGAGTCAAGTTGACACAACTCAGTAAATTGAACATGCATTTATAAACTGCACTGAGCTGTATACTTACTGTAGCATGACACTAAATGAAAACCCACAAGTGTGGTTGAAAAGCGAAAATTTAAGTTGGATTTTCAGCTGTTTATAGCTATTTACATGCCAGATAATTAACAAAATTAAATAGAGTTGAAAAATGACACTTGAACATGAGAATCGGACCTAGATCCCGGGTCCATGTGTCATTATTCAACTTTATTTAATTTAATTGGAGGATGTACCAAGATACGGCTGTATCCGTAACCAAAGTTCCACCTTCATAATTAACTTAAATTCAATGGAAGCAAACAACCACAGTAAAGGTGTTTTAGCACTGCTTCTTACTACCCATCTGGGATACATGCATGTGTACTAATTATGCTAATGTAGTAGTGATGAGAAATGTTAAATTTAGAGGAAGTGTCCTCACATTTGTGTGGAGGAAGAGTGTAAAATCGTTTAAGGGAAAACCACCCTTAGTACATCCGTATGGAATTCAAACTTCTATCTCCTGATCAAAATAAAGTTAAAGGATTGGCAACTTAGTTTTGCACTTGCGCTTACGCTTACGCTCCAAGTGGGGAAGCTTGTCTCAGATCCCAGCTACTCAAATACCCCAAGCTGCCCAAACATATCTCTATTGCAGCAGCATGTCTCAAATTCATAACACATGTGCATAAAAGTATTTTTTATATACAGAGTTCCTGAACTTTTCTCTTAGAAAAAGTGTGTATTGTAAAAATAATAATAATAAAGTAGCTTAGTGATTGAAATAAACCTTTATTTTACCCCCATGTAAATAGTTTAAATATTATGTTAGTAAAAATTAATAAAATAAAGGTATTAATTTTGTGTGTGTGTGTGTCTGTGTGTGTAAAAGGAGGGACCCTAAAAATTTCACAGCCTCAAGTATTTTGACTTTTTACAATAAATCTATAATATGATTCTGCTAACCTTTCTATAAGGAATGTGTCTGGCCATCTAAACTTCTTTCGTCTGGCCATTATCTGCCCGTGTTTAGGTCTGAAACAGTCAACAAAGTTTTACCATGCCAAAAATATACTGATAGGTCGGTATACTTTTCTGTTTAAAGATTAAATAATCTTATATTAAATTGTGAAATCACTCTTACTTATGTATACCATATAATAGAGATGTAGCTTTACAATCAACAAATTTATAAGAATTTATCAACTAGGGGTCATCCATAAACTTAAGTCTGTTCACAATAGGCTTTTACTTTTTACCTGGATGACACTTAAAAAAATCATATGTTTAGGTTTTGGGTTGCTAACACTCGCCAAAGATTACTGTTTTGTTACAAATGGTAACAGATTACCGTTTTTTTTTATAAATGTTAAGTTTTTAATTACATTTTATAGTTTACATTTAAAATAACATAAACTTAAGTTATCTTTTAATAATTTTTTCTACCCAATCCAAAAAAATATTTTAAACATAATTTAAAGTACTTATTCTCTGATTTGAAATGTAATCTAATATGTGTAATATAGTGCATACATTAATACCTTTTAATACAGGCATCGTATTTACTCAGAAAAGAGAATATGCATATCATTTTTAATATATATACTAAATTATTTTATGGACATTTTATCCTATTTCAAAATATTTAACCTAATAAAATATTTTTATCCACTGCATGGGCGCATAGTTGTAAAGAACTTGTTTTTGTCACATTCAATCACATGATTTAAATTCGTCGGTCGCCATTTTGAAGCTATGTTTGTTAGACCTTTTGTGAGAGTGATGTGAATAATAATGTTTTTAAGTGGAATAAAACGATAATCAAGCTTAGTGTCTGACATCAAATAAATATATAAATAATATTGGCCTAAATTTCTCTGGTTAACTGTCAAATTCATACATTACCAAATGTTTTCATTACTGTTATCCAAAGTGACAAATGTCAGCTGTTGGCGTAGGGATATATTAGAGATTATTTTCATCCAAGTAAACTAAGATCGTGACTGTATTATATATATAATGCTTTTATTAACCTCCCATCCCCCCTCTACTGTAAGACCATGTGGGCATTTAGCCTGACCTTTCAACAACCTGTGCTACGTAACTTTTTGCATCAAGAGTGAATGTCATTATTTCACAAGGAAGCTTTTGTGACACTAAAAGAGGGACTAATTAATACTACTTAGAATCGGAAGTTATCTAATAATATGTTTATTAACGGTGAAAACATGAATAATAATATTAGTTTTTTAACATTAGAAAGTATAAGATCTGTGTTACATAATTCTGTGATAAACCCTTTCCCCATATAATACCAAATATACAATAGAGCTCACCCCTTCTACCCCCCTCCAACAATAGCTTTAAGTGGTTTATGGATGACCCCTTACTGCTGAACTAACAAACAACTGATCAATTATCATAATGGTCAAGGTTTTAAAAGGTAGAATTGATAGGAAATGTATCCTAATTTGTGTAGAGGGAGAGTGAGAAATAATTTAAGAAAAACCTTTCTCGGTATGCCTGGACAGGATTCAAACCCTAGCCTTCTTGCTACTGGTGAACCAGACTAGACGTTTTAGTCTTTATGCCCACCAATGTGGCTTACAAAGATTATTGATTTTAAATATTTTAAATTTGACCCTTAATTTTATAAATTTGAGCCAAAACTAAAGTATTAATTCAAAGTAATAGCCTTCAACAACACTGAATTTAAAAGTAATGTTTAATCTAATAAGCATCTAAACAATGTTTCGACTGACTCAATGAGCCTACTACTCACATACGATGCAGCAATGGGAGAAATGACCGTCCATCCATATGCGATGGAGTATCCACACCAGCTATGTCAAGGAAGGTTGGAGCTAAATCAAGGTTCAACACTATTTCATCAATCCTAAACAAAACAATTGCAGTATTTAAGGTAACCCATACTAAGTCATTAATGTGTTTTTTATTTAATTAATATGTTCAACTCAATGGCTATTAATAGCTTAATTTTAAAGAGCATAAATAAGGAAGGCAATTAAGAGGAATTTGCACTTACATTAGCATGGAAAGAGGATGGAAAAATCCAATAAAGAAAACAACCTCCCATACACCTGGTTATAGTCAAACATACACACTCACATATAACCTTGTCCCAATTAACATTTATGCTGTGGTTGATGATGATTTTCAGCTGTTTTAATTATTTGGCTTATAAACATTAAAACCTAAATCTACAGTTAAGCAAACAGCCATAAAGAAGAGATTGGTATGTCTTGAGCTATAACCCTGTCTAGGAACATATTTACCATAAGAAATACAACGCTCATTTGCTCAAAACGACAAACTATAAATGACAGCAAATTATTGCAAGGTATCTTCAAATAATTTAAAATACTACCAGGCAAGTTTAATGAATAGGCGTAATACATTTAAAGAACTTACTTGGTTCCCGGTTCGATTCCTGGGCCACGTACAAGGAAAGGAACTCTCACGTCAAACTCGAAAGGGAAGGACTTCCCTTTGACAAGACCGAACTGGCCAAGGTGGTAGCCATGGTCCGAAGTGTAGATTATATAGGTGTTGTCCAATTCTCCTAGAGCTTTCAACTCCTGATATATCTGCAACGTGGGATGACGTTATCACATACAAGTCCATAAACAGGAGATAGTTTGTATTATTGTTTTATAAACACTCTTAACACAATTGGGAAGACTCCAGCGGTGATCGTCGAGGCGATCTAGGAAAGTGGACTTGCATTGCACTAAGTTGGTGCTGAGTTTGAGGTTCAAATCATGACCGGATATACTGGAGCAGTAGTTCTCAACGTGCGAGTGTTCCCATCCTGTTTCTACACTAGCTTTCAGGGCAGCCCAAAGAAGGCAGCAAAAGGAGGGAGACCCCACTTAGCCAAACATCGCTCTTTTAAAGAAAAAAAAGTCTTGTTGTAGCCACAAAATAAGTGAATTAAAAATAAAAAGGCAATGCATGTTTTAATGAGTTTATGACCCCGGTTCTTTTGAAGGTGGATAGCAGTGCAAAAAAAAAAAACAATATGGAAACTCTATAATAGAAGAATGCTTTTATCTTACTTCTTTAAGCACAGTTTAAATATTAATTTAATAGAAAAGTGGCCCCCAAAATTCCACTGCCACGAGCTCCCTGAATCTTCTGGGTGACTGTTAATTTGGGTACATTTCTTCTTAGTTACCCTACTCATCCATATCCCATTATTAGTATACCTCGGACAAGGTTGAAACTCATAGCAACAGTATTAAAATACGATTGTAAAAAGTTTTTGACCTCCTCCCTAAAATAATTATAATTTATACAATGGATATCACAATGACCATGTTATTTATCTTGAAGCTACAACTGAATATATAGTCATATTGTCAAACGAAGAACCCTATCCGACTGTTCATAACGATACTAATTCTACTTTCCTTAAATCATATAAAAAGTGTAATGTGTTCAGCAGCTGTCATTTTTGACAAATGGTGCAAAATTCTTACTTAATACCTTTAGGAAAAATCTAATTACTTTTCTGCAAAATTGATTTCTTTTTATCGGTGGAGACTATCAATATGGATGACAGATGTTAATAAGGATATATTTGTAATCATATTTAATATAATTTTAAAATGACACGAGGATACGGGAATCGAGCTTAGGAGCATCCCAATGCTCTACCATTGAGCTATCTAGGATTCCTCGTTTCAGGGTCATTCATCACTCATAGCTTAAGGTCTAGGGGAGGAGGGGATTGGTTGGGTCCGGACCCCCTTTTGGGGGTTCATTTTGTAAAATTTTCTTGTGGACCTCCCCGCCCCCTCCCGCCTTAGAAAACTTAGCTTTCTACGCCCTTGCTTAAAGATGTCTGTAGGAACCTTGGTTCGGCTCTCATTTCCAGGTGTCAAAGGTTTTGATGGTGATCCAAGTACACAACCAGTGGTGGTAAAATCGAACATAAAAACACCTTACTCTGTCGACAGCCTCGTCCACGCTCTGCAGGGTCTGCAGCCTCTTGGTCATGAGCAGGTCTGTGAACTGGCGGTGAATGGGCTGCATCTGTTTCGTCACCTGCAGGATCCACTGCTTGTCAGGGTTCGGGGCGTAGTCGTAGGCCGGGGTACTGGGCAGAATAATGTTCGACGGTCATTTTCATTTAGTTTCAGTAACTCAACTACAGTCCTGTTCAGAGAGTAAGTTATAAAAGTTACTAAAACCACTTTCATATAACCTGCCCCGGTGGCCGTATGGTTTAAGGCGTCACTGTCATGTTGGACTAGACTGCCGATGATGAGGAGATCGGGGTTAGAATCCCGGAAGGGTTTACTGAGAATGGTTTTTTTCCGGAAAAATGTTTTCCACTCCACCTCCACGAAAATGCGAATACTCTTCATCTAAATTCAACCTTCGTCATCCTTAACTCATTAGCGTAATAGGTCTAAGTACATATGCATATAACCTGAACAGATAGTAAGACGCAGTGCTAAGAAACCATATATTCATGTACGTCAATTCAAGTGATCTGAAGGTGTCACTTTAGATGAATAATATCAATACCTATAAAATAACACTAATAAAATTGTAAAATGCAATCAATATCAACAGAAAAAATATTGTATTTTCTAAAAGTTTCTTCATACTAAAATACAACTATAAACTAAAAAAATATTGAGCCATGGAGTAAGGGGACCTAGGGATTAAAGGGGTTTTCTGACAAAAGGAAGCGGGTCAAAAAGAACTCCTCCCTCACTACATAAAAATGTGTGTAAATTAGATATCTCTAAGGCCGGTGGCAGACTGACATTTTGGTCGCTGCGACACAAACTCCACGACCAGGTCGCTCTAGTCAGTCTAGTGTATTGCTCACATCTACGTTTTAAAATCTGTCGCGACGTTCGTGTCGCTAGTCTCACCCCTCTCATATGAAACAATGCAATACACTAGAGCGACCTGGTCGCGGCGTTCGTGTCGCTAGTTTCACCCCTCTCGTATGAAACAATGCACTACACTAGACTGACTAGAGAGACCTGGTGCATTTGTGTCGCAGCGACCAAAATGTGTCTGCCACCGGCCTAAAAGCTACATTTCAAAGGCAACGAGGATATAAATAACAGATTAACTCCATTAGGAAGTTTTAATCAAGTTGAATATATCTAATGTACTATATCAATAATAATGATACATAAGCCACGAAGAGTAACTGATGAAAGTCGCTCAGTCAAGCAAGTCAGAGACCAAAGAAAAGCGGGGGCATTTTCAAACTTTCTCTGTGAGAAAGTACAAAAGAAGAAAGTTTTACCAACTAATTTTAGAGGAATTATAATTTCGAAATGAGTTCAGGTCTAGATCCAAAGTAATACAACTCTAGCAAAAAAAACTATTTTTTTTTAACCAAACTCTTAACACCCGCTTCGGTAGTTGCATGGCCTAGGGAGCTACCCTCGTAATAGACAAGACTGCCGAAGACGGGGGATCGGGGTTCGATCCTGATCGGGTATACTTGGTATGTTTTTTCTCAATGGTTTTCCACTTTCCCTCCACGAAAATGCGGAAACCCTTTAAATTTAAACCTTCCTAATCCGTAGCACATTTAGTGTAATTAGTTTCATAGGTGTATGTCCTGAACGGGTAGTAAGACGCAGTGCTAAAAAATCAAAACGCCTTAACAAAGCTATTATTTGATAAATGTGGATGCTTAAACCCAACCCCATTAATAAACCGAAGACGAACTCTGATTTTAATCTCACCCTCCCACCCCATTATTTCACTCATTTGATGAATACGAATGAAGGTCAATAAGATTGCTATCAGCGCCACTTGTATAACGAAGACTATCAAAAAGAATTGAGGATAACTGTGGGCGGAGGAAGAATATGGCAAGCACGCCAAACTGATTTCATCCGTCTTTTATGTGAAGGTCGTAAAAAAAAATAAAGTGCGCGTGCGCCGATGAACAAGATTCACTGTGTGTGCAGTTGGGAAAAGTCAAGGGGTGAGAGGATAAAGGGAAAGGGGGAGGAGAGAGAGAGAAGAGAATTTATGACAAGTGTCACTACTGGTCTTGGGGGTGGTAGTTATATAGCTTTCTATGAAAGAAAGAAAAACCACACACAGACAGTATAAGCACACTTTTAATGAGCCATGAAGATACACAAAACATATAAGAAAGCTTTTTTTTTTTTATTTAGTGAAGTAGGGAGGTAATATTTCATAACGGCGATATCCTCTATCCTGACATCACGTTTTAGTTGGTAAACTCTGTAAGGCTAAGGCCACACGAGCGATTTTCCCCGCCCAGACCTAAGCTACAAATGTCGCGGCTGCAAAAGTCGAACAGGGGATGCTAGACGGAGCGATAAAAGCAGCTTAGTCTCAGCTGCAAAATTTATTTTTAAAAAAAGAGAGAGAGGCTATACAGAGCGACAAAAACCGCTTGTCACACCTCTTCAGTATTTTCTACATCTCAGTCTTGCAAACATCGTTCTTATTAATAATAGGCCTACCAGGTAAAATGAATTGCCAAACCAAGCTGTGTGATGTATGTGTAGCTGCAACAGCATTGATTAAATTGTAACGCTCACTCATGTTGTATATATAATATAGCTCACAATAAAAAATATAGCAGTTTTCTTTAAGGAAAAGAAGTATAAAAATTATCAAAACGTTTGTAACTGCACTTTAATGACAGAAGAACGTGGAGGCACAACCCTTGTGGAAGAACATCCCTCGGTTTTTGTCGCACGTGTGGCATGTAGAGAGGCGGGATATGTCGCCAGGAAAATGGACCCCGGCGCATTCCAACGCGACATGACCTTGAAGCCGCATGTGACGTGTCTCTGTCGTGCGATATTTGCCGCTCGTGTAGCATCCCACTATTGAAACTCATGGTTTTCATTTTTTTCGCGACAAAAACAGCTTCAACTCAGCGGGAAAAATCGCTCGTGTGGCCTTAGCCTAAGGCAGTAGGGGTGGAGATATGGCCGTTTACTATTAGAGGGCTATGACCAAAATTTATTATATTTACACAGTCTTCCGCATTTTGAGAATATATAGGAGCAGCTTATTGCTCAGCTATGGTGGAAACACGGTAAGAAATAACATCTGACAGTTACAAATGTTACTTAACTACATTCTTACGTCGAGTTGTGTTAATTGCAACTTTTACTTTGAATAGGTACCTGATATCAGTGATATGATAATATCAATGCAGATGGAATATATTATCAGTGTCGACCACAGGAAATAAGTTTGTATTTTATAAATTGTTATTACTATATGTATTGTATAGTAGCTCCAACAGTTAAAGGTTTTTTTATTATATCTCAAAAAGTTACAAAAGTGGAAATTGAAATTGTGGTAGGAAGGCATTGTGAGAACATTTAAATTAGAATACTATACAAAATACAGCTATGTTATTATAATATTTTATCTGCATTGATACTGTTACAAGTGACATCTTTGGGTAATGTGTTTTGATGTATCAACATATTGAAATAGCTTTAGAAGCTTTTGTAACTGCCAAATGCTTAACTTCGTATGGGACTCTCACCCTAAGGCATGTGTTATCCAGCCCTCACTTCTTACAGATGACACGGATCCCAACGTCTGGAAGTGAAATATAAAGCATTGCTGTTCAGATTAATTTTATTGTCCTACAAT
This sequence comes from Timema shepardi, assembly GCA_902151425.1. Classification (NCBI taxonomy): domain Eukaryota; kingdom Metazoa; phylum Arthropoda; class Insecta; order Phasmatodea; family Timematidae; genus Timema; species Timema shepardi. The sequence continues at coordinate 90,773 of CABFVX010002014.1, forward strand.
TATTTCTGAAATATTATTTCTTGAGGATTTTCAAGACGCGGAAAGTATAGCCTACTATGTGTTTTCCTTTATTTAAATCTAGAAATAGTCGTGGCTGGCCACACCAGGGAAATAACCAACCAACGTTCTCCTATTCATCTCTTCAAGAAAAATTTGTTTTCAAGTTTTAACTTGTTTCAGTGGCTGAATGATCTAAGGAGAAAAGGCCGATCCACATAGAACGCTAAGCTATATTCCATTCACGGTAGGAATTACTCTCTGAAAGGTCTTTTTTCCTACCAATATCCTACTATATAGTAGATTTATGGTAGGGAAAAAGGCCTTTCATAAGTCAATTCCTTCGGTGAATGGAATATAGGCTAAGCTACAGTAGCCCCATGGCTTCTTTGGTGCTTAGTGATGGCTCACAGCTGACAGATAACCATTTTGAAAAGTTACGAGACCAAATTACGTATCCCTACGCCGAACCATATGATCTACAAAAAAAAACATGTGTTTAGCAGCTGTCACTTCTGATAGTCAAAATTTAGGTATATGCCTAAATGTTGGCTGACAGAAGTCAACTGTGAACTGTCAGTCAGCACCAAAGAAGCCACGGGGCTACTGTATGCTGTGATAATACTTTGTCAGTTTGGTTTCACACTCATTGCTAAACTAAGCAAGGTTTCCTATTTTCCCTCCAGAATTCAAAGTGGTTTCTTTCTGGTCTGCTCCAGTGAAGTTAGGTTATGGAATTATCCAAAATGTCTTGTTTGAGCTAAGATGATAGTACTGAGGAAAAGGAATTGCTACTATTAGTAGCTGTTTTGGAAGAGGAAGAAAATGTAGGAGCTGGAGGCTTGACTTGTTCAATTAATGGTTCCATAATTACACTTATTAAATATAAAACCTAAATAGATTACAGGGTTCCTACACAAAATCATTAATTTTTTTCCAGAACATTTCAAGGATTTTCTACAATTCCTCCAGGGCAAAATGAAAAGTGCTCATGGCAAAATACAAATTATTATATATTTTCTTTTATTTAATGCTGGCTCCCAACTTCCCTACACCTGCATCTTTCCACACCGTTTATTATTCATTAGTGTATTCCATGATTCAACAAGTTATTCAAATCATTAAAACATAACATAAACTCACTTGCAAACAAACAATTGGTGAAATGTGGGTTTCCCCTTTCACAATGATCAAGTAACGGCCGGGGCCTGAATGTTGTGTCTGTTCTATATATAAGTTAGTTTATAAGTCGTGTGCAGATTAATCCGTTGGTTTAGAAAATACACGTTAAATACCCCAACTCTCACTGTTTCTATTGCGCGTTATAATTTATGTTATGTAGTTTACAAAAATCTTATTCTTGTTTTGTAATGCCAATAATACAACCTAGTTTTATATTAATGAAGGGAATGCCAGGCCTCCACCGTGGTTCGGATCCCAAGTTAAACTGTAGGTCCTCCATTTCATCTCACAATCGCCCTATCATTACACATTAGCGTAAGTGCGTATAGCCCGAACGGGTAGTAAGACGTGGTGCTAATAATAATATATTAATGAACAATTCAGCAGCTTGATAAGAATATTAAAGAGATTTAAAGGGATTCAGACACCTTACGGATTTCCTCAGATATCTTGGAAATTTCATCTACTGACTTCCTCCTGATTTATTGACCTGTGAGGGACAAAGGAATTTCCAGAACAACCTAAAGAATTCCAGGTAAAGATTGGAAAAATGAAAAATTACATAACATTTCCAGGCTTGGAAGAAATATTGTAAAATTTCAGGTTTACCATGACGCGCAGGAATCCTGATAGAATATTATTTCAATACACGTGAAATAAATTGAAAACAAAATTTCAGCACTTCTTTAGTTATTTTCAAGTATCCAGTACTGCGTCTGTTCAACACGTTGCCCAGGCTGCGTTATGCGCATGCGCAACGTAAACAGTTCTAAACAGCAGAGCAGATCTTAGTTTAGCGTTCTGTGTGAACCAGCCTTTACTCTCTTGTTAGACTGGCCTGCTGAATACGAGGAGAACAGGGTTCGAATCCCGGTCGGGTCTGCTGAGGGTGGCCATAATGAGGCATCATTCTCGTGTGGACTAGTTTGACGATGGCAGGGAGATTGGGGTTCAAATGGCGGTTGGGTGTACTGAAGTTGGGTTTCCACTCTACCTTAACGCAAATGCGGGTACACTTCTCATATATTATACCTTCCTCATCCCTAGCTCATTAGCGTAATTAGTATATACGCGTATAATCTGAACAGGTAGTAAGACGCGGTGTTTACTAATGGTCAAACTTTCGATCGTTCACTATTTCTACCGGTGGTGGCAGTACTGTATGGCAGTAAGTTACAATTTCCGCCTCGGCGAAAAACTAACGACTCCTTCAGTCGTGTAGAGTTATCTGAGCGCAGACCATGTCCACAGGTGTGTTCGTTGTGATAAAGCGGATGTTGACATGATGAGCTCTTTCACTTGACTGAGAAAATAAACAGTGGGAACATCCAGAGTCGTGGAATGGTCCACGACCACGATCGGTCAATAAATTCAGGCAAATACAAGGTCGTGAAATTTATCCCGTGAGAACCCATCTTTAGGTTAGGTTGTAAGTGTTCAAAGTTGCATAAAAGCACATTTTTACAACTCTCCCCATTATATCTTATCTGACGTGATATGTTGACATCATGGGCCCCGAGTGACTACGAAGATACCCGAAGATTTAAGGCCGAATGACCGCACCAATCCTCCCTTTCAGCATGTGTCCCCTCCCCGTGAACATAATAATAATACTACTCCACCAAACCATGTCAACGTAGCTAATGAAGTCCCAAGCCGCAAACTAGAAACAAAAGCTATTTCTGTCCGTTGGTGTAAAGAGCAAAGGGGGAACAGGTTGTTTTACGTTTGGACCCCAACAACCCGGCTACCATGTCATCAGAGGAGGTTATTCTCAAGTGGATACACAAGCCTCGGTAATAATTCATGATGACGTCACTGGATATACCTGTCCGCAGTGACCATGTTTTTAGGGGGAATGTGTTTGACATCCTAACCTCTCCCTCAATAAAAGCCCCCCCCTCCCCCCTTTTCCACTGCAAGTCACCTTGGTAGCATGGCTAAGTTAGGTATTTTCTCCCTTCAGATACCCAACTTCTCCCCTTCTCCTCTCCCAATACTAGTTCAATAATGTAATCTCACGAGAATGAAACCTAGCCTTGCTAAATATTATAAAGTGGCAGTAATTGAGTGAAATAATTAAATGCGTAGCGAAAAACATCGGAAAAAAAATAGTTTGGGGTGTAAAGGAACACGAAATAAGGTCCGAATTTCAGTCGGGTATGTTGATGGTGTTTTTTTTACTCAAATTGCTTCCCACTCTCCTTCCTCGCAAATTATGGGTAGATTATCTCTAAAATGCTTTCTTTCTCATAAATAGCCCATTAAAGTAATTATCATAATATATGCGTGTAGCCTGAACAGGTAGTAAGACGCGGTGATAAAACAAAGTAGGTTGGATAGGTTTAGTATTTGTCATGAGCATCACGCAATTTGACAATGACATTTTTTACTCGTTTAAAAGTCTAAATTCAAGAACCACTATGGGGGTGACCTGGTGGTCTAGTGGTTAAGGTGTCAGACTTCTATGCTGGCGGCCGGGGTTCGATCCCCGGTCCCGGCAAAGATTTATCTGATTACCAAACCCTTCCTTCACCTCTGACAAGACATCTTGTGAATGTGAGGAATGCCAGGTCTCCACCATGGTTCGGATTCCACGTTAAACTGTAGGTCCTTCATTTCATCTCACAATCACCCTACCATTACACATTAGCGTAAGTGCGTATAACCCGAACGGGTAGTAAGACGCGGTGCTAATAATAATAATAATAAGAACCACTATGCTATAATTCATTCATGACCTTAGTTTATTTGGATGGCAGCTCAAAAGGTTATTAGAAATAGTCCCTAATGTATCCCTACACCAACAGCTGACATATTTCACTTTGGATAACTGTAATGAAAACAGACGGTCAAGTATGAATGTGATAGTTAACCACAGTAATTTAGCCAATACTATTTGGGGTCGGGAACAAGGCTTATTTATAGTTTTATTACACTTTAAAAAGTTATTATTCACGGCACTTTCACTAAAGGTCCAACGAACAATGCTTCAAAATGGTGACAGGTGAATTTAAACCATGTGATTGAACGTGACGGAAACAAGTTCTTTACAATGATGCACCCACGCAGTGGATAAAAGTATTTTATTCAGTTAAATATTTCGAAATACAATAAAATAATCATAAATTAATTTATTATATATAAATATTACAAGTATTTACTCTTTTCCAATTAAATACGATGCTTGAATTAAAAGGTATTAATGTATGCACTATATTACACATCATAGATAACATTCCAAAACGAAGAATAAGTACTTTTAATTATGTTTAAAATATTGTTTTGGTTTGGGTAAAAAGAAATGATTAAAAGTAATGAAATAGTGGGATAAAACTTAACGTTATTTTAAATGTAACATATAACATGTAATTTAAAAACTTAACATTTATAACAAAACAGTGATCTTTTACGCGTGTTGGCAACCCAAAACCTAAACATATGATTTTGAACTGCCATCCAGGTAAAAACCTATCGTGAACATACTAATTAGGTTACAAATAATCAAGACCTGTTGAGATTACTATAATATATAGAGTTTTTATTAATCTAAACCCGGATCTTACTACTTGTCCATGTATGATAATTACTATAATTGGGTAAGAATTAGGAATTAATCACTTTAGAAGTAATCTACTCGCATCTGCCTAGAAGGAGATCGTGAAACCATTTAGGGAACCCACCCTCAGTAAAACCAACCAGGATTCGAAACCACGATCGCCCTGTCATCAGCAAGCCGGTCTATCACGAGAATGACGCCTTTATACCAGTCGGCCATTGAAAGCGGGTCTCGAAAAGTTAATATTCGAGAGTTTCTCCTTCATTCCCTCGGGATGACACCTGTAGAGCCCGCAAGAAGACAAACCCCTCTCCTCCACCCATCGCCTACATACCTGTCGGCCTCTAGTTTGATTGCAGGAGGAGGGGGGGGGGACTCTGATAGAACATTATTGCCTCTTGTTGACATTCCTCCCTGCCACATACGACCTTCCTCGAGGGGTAACAGGAATGTACAAATGAACCCCAAACCCCCTTACTTCTGTTACTACACCAATTACCTCAACATTTCGTAGAAAGGGGTTTTCTTTTGTGGGGAAACTATGACCCGTACTCACGGGCAATATTAGGATTACTTCATTCAGTTCTGATATATTGAAACGTAACATCTCCAAAATTGATAGGATTCACGGTCCCAGTATAAGACATTCCTGCCCCAAACAGGATAAATGTGGATAGCCCGGGAGGGTTATAAGACGCGGTGGAAAAAGAAAGTTTTCTTCCAGATGTGAAAATTGACGTCTTAAGATGGGATGGAAACGCGAGAAAAGGTCAGTGTTTTTTGCAGTTTTTATGGCAAAACATTTTTTTTTGCCAAAATAAATAAAATATTGCTCCAGTATAAACATAGAATATCTGTCAAGGATGTTCTGTAATTTAATTACAACTTTTTCTCTTCATTTAAAAAGTTTCTCATCTAATGCCGCTATGCTCATGACAGATATTCAACAACCGGTGATGTCACCATGTGAAGAAAATTAAACTCTTTATGTTTCTACTGGGGAGATATTTTATTTAATCTGTCCAAAAAAAGTTTTGTCATAACAACTGCAAAAACATTTGCCTTTTATTGCGTCCCCTTTTATCCCACCCTAAGAAGAGATTGGGTGGCGTATGAATATAATATTCAGGTTCCAACAGGTAGGATTAGGCACTTCTACTTCGAACCGAAAAGAGAAAGTTTGACCGCAACCGGCTGTTATGAAGATGTAGTTTTTATGCCGTTTCGTTTACGATACTCTCTTCTTGACAAATAAAGGGCCTTTTCATGAAACTATGGAACTTAAAAAACTATCTAGTAGTAGAGAACAAGATGAAGGGAAATTTCAAGGAAAGTGGACTTGCATTAGAGTGAATAGAAGAGAGAAAAACAAAGTTATAAAATTACACGTGGTAAGACCACAACCCACCCGATTTGGTTTTTGACTCCGATCAGCCAATCAATGGTCACGCTGTCCAAGCCGTCAAACTGTGGCTTGGATTGCCGATGAATGGAAGGTCGAGGTGCACTTTAGGAGTGGTTTTCATATGTGAATTATAAGTGTGTTGTTCGAGTCCTCTCTCCTCGCTAATGCGGTTGTATTGGTTACCCCCCAGCAACCTAAAAAAAAACAACTTATCCCTTGTAATAAGACGTTAATAACCTTGGAGATAGAGGTAATAATCAATGAAACACCTTAGAACACTCAGCCAGCTTTTATTTTATTAGGTGCGCTAGTTTTGTAAAGTGGCCTAATGTTTCATGAATGGCTACTATAATAGATGTTAATAGACCATCCCTTCCCCTCTCCCTGATAGCAACTAGCCAAAACGTTGCATCGTGGTGCAGTTTTCTGTATTATAGTTTTTAAAAAAACGTGGAATTGAGACCAGTAAAACAATTTTTTTTAAAATAAAAATTTAACAAAAAATAATTTGTATTGGAAACGGTACCAAACTTATCCCAAATTATTTGTTTTCGAGTGCAGAATGCATGCAACCGCACTATGATGCGATTTTGGTTCGAGCATATTCTTCTAATTTCCTGGTTAATCGGCCTTGTCTCTTGATAATATAAGGGGAAGGGGAGTTTTCCTTATCCCATACTCACCTTCAACTAAACGCAGGAATCCCACTCTCCGGTTTGTGTGTTTCATTTCCAGTAGGCTTATAGAGTCGTCCCCCCTCCCGCCACACACACACACCCACACACACACACACATACATACACTTTCCCACCATCCCTGAGGAACGCAGACTAATATCAGCCCTACTCACATTCCATTCCAAACATATTACTGTCAGGTTGGGGTGGGGGATGAAACAGTGTCTCATTGCTTCACTTGGTGACGAGGGTAGTTTGACGTTTACTAGGAGAGGGAGGGCATCAGGTCTCCCAAGTCCCAACAGACCGGCCGATATTTCTCCGTCGGACAGACGCCGGATCACATGTCGAGGAAATAAATGAGGGAGAAGATAGTTTTTCGGAGGGAGACAAGTTTTGTTTAGTGACTTTTTTTTACTTTCTCTCATAAAAAAAAAATTGTAATCGTAAATATTTTCGACCCCAAGATTATGATGGATTTTGACATTTGATGTGTCCTTCCTCCCCCGTCGCCTACCAAACTAAAAAAAAAGTGAGTTTTACAACTGTATATATTTCTCTTAATTACAATTGCATGTTTTGCCACAAGATGGGCGCCAACTATGGTGCCCTCACTAGTATTACAATTAAATATGGCCCCCGATGGGGAACATTCCATGACACCATGGTCTTCTGAGATGCGAATTATACAGATAGTTGAATATAAATTATTAATTCACTAGAACACCTTTTAATTTACATTTCTTTATTTAGATTGAATTTTGGAAGTATTTAATTATTCTTTAAATAAAATACTACGTCATTTTTATATAAAGATTACTTAGATATAAGATTTGGCAAAACTACGTCCTCAGAAGTTGTTCCCAACACAGAAAACAGAGTGATGTTCTCCTTTGACTGGACTTACCCTTCCAGAACAAAGGAGGATGACATCATTATGGAAAATTTTAAAAGCTAGCAACAGAAAAAGATAGTACCATGAAATAAACACATCGCTAGTGTAGTGTGGTTACCAAAGAAAATGTTATAAAAAAGTATTTATACTAAATAAAACTAACTGGCTAAATAGATAGATAGAAAATTATACCAAAAATTAAAATAAATATTTAAATTTGAAAAAAAAAAACTAAATATAAAAATTAAGATCATTACAGTCTGTACCAGGGAACAAAAGTTGAAATAGTTTGATGATTGTATGGTGATACCTCGAAAAGAAATCGGGATCCTAATTTTAGTTTTAAAATTAAGGGTACTTTATGATGACCGGTTTGAACATTTGAAATTGTTCGAAAATGACATTAGCGATTTAGTTCAGATGGGATAGCTTGGGAGTGTTTTGTATAATAATATAGTTGTTTATACGAGAAAATTAATTCAAAAGTAGTTTATGGATAGCCAAACTTTAATTTATTAGTTGAGGAAGTATACTCAAATTTTGGTGGGAACAACAGTTTAGAAAATTCAGATATAAATGTTTGGGTCAATATTGCTAGCATTTTACTCTATAACTAATATTATTTTATAGGTATGATAGTATCTATCAAACATGACGGTTGTAAATCATATGACATGATGCAGGCGCACCACGAGAGGGGGACTATTGGTACCATGGTACCGGGCCCGGGACTTCCGGGGACCTCGGCCCGAAATCCAGGTTCACAAATAAAAAATAAAAATTGTGAATAAAATAAAATAAAATAAAATAGAAAATACAACAGGAATGATTGTCTTTCGAAGTGTTTGTAAGTTATACAGAGTATATTATTTTTGTACTGAAATTAAATTTGTCCTTTGAAGAGAGTTGGGTAGTGAATCAATTTAAATTTAAGTATTTTATTATGTGCTTAACATTTCAGTGTTAAGTTAAGCATTCATCCCACTGGAAAGAATTTGTGCCCCTTACCCTTCCTCACGAGTGGAATTAACACCCTACTCTCTTGAAATAAACTTGCCTCTCTCTATATTTATTTTACCCCCTCTGATATTCTCGAATATTAAGCTGAAAAATGGCCTTGTATCAAATTATAAATAGCTTCTAGAAGCTTCTGATTTTATAAACATTTCCAGGCAATAAATTCTTCAAATAGCTTATATAGGCACCAAATCATTAAAAAATTGCCAATAAAAAACTATTCAAAATAACTTTTGAGAGTATCCAATTTTACTAGATATGTTGGCAGAGGCCCACTCTAAATAGCTTATGGAGATATCCAATTTTCAAACATTTGCCAAGGAAGGGTCCACGCGAATCCTAAGTCATACGAATGAGTCGTACCATTTCTTTAAATAGCTAAAAACACTACAATATAATTATATTTATTTTTATGGATAAAAACAAGCTCCATCTCACACCCAATGAAGTATTTTTCTTAGCACCGCATCTTACTACCCGTTTAAATCTTAGTGTTATTAGGCTAGTATAGTTCAATTTTCATCGAATGATGCTAGATATACTTTATCACGCATACCCACGGCAAGTCATGTGATCTGCAGCTATCCCTTTTAATAGATTTTATAAATGCCTATAAAATAACACAAAAATATTGCAAAATATTATCAATTTTGATTGCAAAAATTATGTTAGTATTTTCTTAAAGATGTCCTATTTGATCAAACGTAAGTTTTTTTTAAATATTTGAGATATTGTAACGTGCACGTTCTGAATGTAATGATTATATCAACACACGACTTATAAACAAACATAAATTTAAGAGAGACACAACATCAAGCCCCCCGGTCATTAATTCGTCACTGTGAAAAGAAAAACTCACATTTGACCCATTTTTTTTTTTGCCGTGACGGGATTCGAACCCAGGATCCTTAACTAAGTAGACAGACACACTACCAACTGAACTAAGGTGTCGGACAAGTAAATCAAAGCATATAATTTCCACTAGCAAGAGTGTAGAAAGCTAATTGTTCTAGGAGGGTCCTCTAGAAAATGTTACTATACATTTAGCCAATCAAAGATCATATCCTCACGGAAATCCCCCCTTTCCTTTTCGTACGTGCCCCTTGAACGCTGTGCGAATAGTTTAGCCGCTAGACCCCTTTGAAAATATCTAAATCCACTTAGAAAAAAAGCTAAGTTGGCAACACTGCCTAGTTATATTGGGGGAGACGGGTCACTAAATCACGGCGAAAGGGGGAGCGGGGCTGACCTCTCCTCATAGGTCACGACCCAGCAACTTTTTTGGCCCAAACAAGGACAGTAGATCATCGTTCACCTCATTTTGCCTGTGGGACGTGCCTGGAATGTGATCCTGAACCTACATGTGAAGGGGATTCAACTTAGCACGTGATAGAAAGAGAGAGAGAAAGGAGCCCACTTTATACGAGAGGGGTCACCGACCTTCTTTGAAACACGAGCCTTATTTTAAACGTCGAAAGGCTTAAGGGTGTTCAAGTAAACCCTGAATAATTGTTTTTAACATTTTATTGTATTGTTGAGAAATAATTTGAAATATTGCATGATTAAGGCCCTCGGCTTTGTCGAGTGCAAGTATAAAACCTATTTTGTGGGATGGTGGTCGGGAGGGTGAAAGGCGTGGCGTGGCTTCACAACCGACCAACGTATCCTTCCGCGCCAACAAGAACAGATGGATCACAGGAAACGTAGATAGTGCCAGCTACCGGACAGGTCTTGCGGAAAAATTATACGTTTGGAAATATCAGTTTTCTCAAGAATGAGTGAATTTTTTTTAGTAATATTGTCAACACCCCTTCTAAGATAATGTATCTAGGTTTATTAATTGTTACATTTTCTTATTTTTTGTTATGAAGCCGGCAGTTTTCTATTGAAAAATGTCAATTTTATCGCTATTTGATCACTGTTAAAATCATAGAGGAGGTGTATGTATATAAAAATGTAGCTTAATCAACATGCTTCTATTCTTGAACAAACCGTTTCCGAAAAGAAAATTGCAAAACAATAAAAATTCTTGAAGATAACTGTTTGTTTCTATGGTTCCGCATTTCCACGTCAAATAAAAAAAGGACCAATCGCCTCAACAAACTTTTTTTTATCACCACGTCTTACTACCCGTTCTGGTTATACTCTTATGTACTAACTAGCTGAGGACAACCCGCTTCGCTGGGTTTCTTTTTGTTACATCTGTGCAGGTTTTTTTCTGTATCTTATATATAAGACGTGCATTAAAAGACTTTTCTTTTTTTAATTCTTTTTCGGTGTACACAAACATCTTACATACTAAGTAATTTCATCAAAACACTACCACCGGATTAAATCCTTCCTCTTCAGTTATTGATGTTGCTCCAAATGATGTCATTTGGAAACATGCGTTGTAACGTCTAATTTTTTTTGTAAAAAGTATTTTGATTTCGGTGTTTCTCCATTCATATAGTCAAAAAATTCAGGCGGAGGCAAATTTAGTGCTGGAAATCTAATTTTACCATTTGAGTAGCCATACACTTAGCGTTTCACCTTTGAATTTTTTTGCTTTACAAAAATTATATACTTTTACCATTCTCCCGATTACTACACTTAGATGTTCAAGACTGTAACTTCCTCGCCTCCTTTCACACACAGCAGGTAGTTGTTTCCAATAAATGAGCCTTGACCTACCCCCCGTTATCGGCAGTCTAGTCTACTACGAGAGTAGCGCATTAGACCACGCGTCCACAGAAGCGTGGTTTTTTTTCTATTGAAAACTAGCAGAAGTACCCGGCGTTGCCTGGAGTAACCCCGAAATGCATTTTGTGGCTACCCCGGTTAACGCTTTTATTTGCTTCAAACAGACATAAATCTAATTTTTTCCTCGATCTCCCTGTCCTGAGCAGTCTAGCTCAACACGAAACTAGCGCGTTAGCTACTATGCCACTGAGGCAGATTTGATTCTAAAGAGGCATAGATCAGTTCTGATATTCAGTTATTCAGATGTTGGTGAGAAGATTGTGTCGAGGGTACCCATCGTTAAACCGCTAAATAAAGCAATGGATTGCCTGCAGGGGCGGATCCAAGGAGCAAATGGGAAGAGGGCAGCTCTTACCCGGGGGGGCCTATACCCCCTAGACCTCCCCCTACCCCCAGTTTAGAGGAGGAAGGACCCCAGATTTTTCTTTTCAAAACTAACCCTCAAAAGTGGGGTTTTAAGGTCATCCTTGACTCCTGACCTGAACATTTGGGGGGAAATTTCCTCACTATCTCCCCTTCCTCCGCGGATTCGCCCCTGGATGCCTGGGCCCACTCGACAAACTCAGTTTACCGACATCTGAACCGCACAACAGAGCACAGTGGCGACATTTAGAATTAAAAAATATAATTCATTATATTTGACACTTTTTTTATTCAGTTTCATTTCAGGGCTTCCATTCATCCTGTGCACCTGCCTATTTGCGGCAGATAAAACATTCGAGACTGTTACGTTTCAGGATAAACGGAGTGTATCAGAATCGTATCCAGGATTTATGTTCGGGGGGTGAGGGAACAGACCCCAAAAAATAATTAACTAGAAATATTTTACAGCACAAGGATTACTATTTTATTTCACTATCATATTTTGGAAAAGAAAATGGAAAGCACCTAAATCACCTAAACTGATAAAGACCTTAAGCGCTCTTCCAGTTAACTATATATGTGTGAGTCGTGAGGTACCGGTATATATTTATATATATTTTTATCGTGCAAATGATAGGTTCTATTATTTACAATCTATCTGATAAATATAATAAAACGTAGTACCAATAAGTTTTTCTACAAATGTACTTTAAGAAAATGATAAATTTACACATTAATTTGGATCTACTGTCCATAATTTTGATGATAAGTATGCTTAAACTAAATATAAACAAACAATCTTCTATGTTTTCACTATAAAATTATGCTAAAACATTGATGATAAATAAACATATTACCATGTTTGATTTCAGACATTTCTATTTGAGATGACCTTGGTTTAAGCCGATAAAGTATATCTAGGTGAATTGTACAAAATACATCTTAAGAAAGAAACAATTTGAAAGTAACATACATATTAGTTTTGCATAGTTCTAATAAATGAATTAAATATGACCTATTGTAGATACTAGATATAATCGCCAATATAAATAACCTGACTTGATAAATCATGGTCGTGTTTACCATAATGTTTGCCATTTAAAATTGTGAGGATCTAATATTAAACAATTTTACTTTCCTGTTAATGTTTGACAGCCTAGTAGGTGAAATTAAACAAAATTACTAAACAAAATTATTTTAAAGTGTACTCAATAGTAAACTATAAAACTGCCTCCAAGTCAACATACAAAAACATTAACACTTACACGCCAAAAGATAATATTGCCAACAACATTAGCAAGGAAAGTGCGTGAAAGTACACTTTCTGACCTTCATAATAAATGCGCGCCCCCACTAAGTCCCCTCTTCACCTCATTGACAAATTTTCTTCCCTCATTTTCTTTCCCAAATTCATCCATTCCAACAGAACAGGCGCACACTTAAAATTTTATTCTCATCTCATTCGCCTCTGGTATGTTTTTAAACATATGTTTTCGGGGTGAAGGAGGTTGATCACGTAACCCGCCCTGGAGTGTACATACCCCTTGTTCACATTACACACACGCACCACCACCGACATAAGATGGGCCCTATTATTTTTACAGCGTAGTAAAGGAAAGCGGTTGCTATGAGGGAAGAAGAGTGAAAAAAAATGCAAAAAAGAAGATAGCCAGCCACAAGAACGCAGGAGATTTGTTACCCAGACTCTCCTGCTCCCCCTTTATAACCCTTCTACCTCCGCCACTGAGACCACTTCAAATACTCTCTAATTAGCGCTAAACTGACTCCCTTTAACGAGACGCCAGAGAGTTTTGGTAGACTCGACTATTCCCGACATTAGTCTGGTAAAGAAGGGGGGGATAACGGTGGATGAGGAGGGGGGGGGGGGGCTTT
>CABFVX010002014.1:104508-131457 GCA_902151425.1 Timema shepardi
GGGGGGGGCTTTATTTATAGCCACTCCCAGAAACTCGTTCTCTTTCTACTCCATTCATAGAGTTGAGGTTCCATGTCTAGTAAACTAAATTAACAGATTAGACGTAATAGGAGATGGTGGAGGATGAACTTTATCAAGTTATGTTCCGTGTAATTGTTTACGCCCGGTCTATTTTAGACTCGGTGAAGCCGTGCTCTTTGGTGTAGCGCAGGGATCGGCAACCTCTTTGGTTCGACTTACAATCTTTACAAAAGTCCTGCGATCATCTATCTTTCTCCGCTGTACTTCTATTTTTTTTCTCTATACATTTTATATGTATTCGACCTTCCTCAAATACCTATGTCTCCACATATCTAGAGAAATATATAGAATGAATCAAATACACACCAGTCCCCTTTTGGACTGGCTTTCTTACCTTGCGTAACGTTTGTGAAAAACGCTACGAAACACTTAACATTTGAAAGACTTCGCTGGGTTCCTGATCACGGACCACGGACCATCTAACCGAGTCTGCTACTCGAAGTGACTATCTACTCTCTCACCCGCACCTCTGAACGGTCCTGTTCCTATTGGTCGCTTCCCCCACGATCCCTTTTATAGGCATGTTTGAGGGTAGGGTAGTGTAGCTATCTCTCATACTATATATTGGCTTGTTATTTTGTTATAATTTGTTTTCTACGCCGAGTTTGGACGGCTATAAGTGAATATCGTCTTAGTCGTGCTTCACGCTATTACAAGTAGGACACCGCATGTGGTTATTATGTCCTAGTCGTGCTTCACGCTATTACAAGTATGTCACCGCATGTGGTTATTATTATGTCTTAGTCGTGCTTCACGCTATTACTAGTATGTCACCGCATGAGGTTATTATTATGTCCTAGTTGCGCTTCACGCTATTACAAGTATGTCACCGCATGAAGTTATTATTATGTCTTAGTTGCGCTTCACGCTATTACAAGTATGTCACCGCATGAGGTTATTATTATGTCTTAGTTGCGCTTCACGCTATTACAAGTAGGCCACCGCATGTGGTTATTATTATGTCCTAGTTGCGCTTCACGCTATTACAAGTATGTCACCGCATGAGGTTATTATTATGTCTTAGTTGCGCTTCACGCTATTACAAGTAGGACACCGCATGTGGTTATTATTATGTCCTAGTCGTGCTTCACGCTATTGCAAGTAGGACACCGCATGTGGTTATTATTATGTCCTAGTTGCGCTTCACGCTATTACTATAGGGCACAGTTCATGTGTGGTTATTATGTCTTATTAACGTTGCACGCATGAACTTTAGGAGACAGTTCATTTATGGTCGTTTATGTCTTATTTGCTCATGATATACGTTAATGTTTTGCAAATGTCTGCTAGCCACGTTTAACGCTGCAAATGTGCACTTGGCTCAATGTAGACACAACTTTGCCCTAATGGCAGATTGTGTACAATGTTTACTTTCTTCTGCTCATAAGAGCTGTCTATTGTAGTTTATACTTGTTAACATTAAAATTTAGCTGTATCATTATCGGTGTGTAAATAAAATTTTTGTTACCAAGAAGGTTGGTTTTTCCTTTTTGGGTACAATAGATGGACTACGCTATGGCCTTAATCTCATAAGACGCAACCACAGTGTAACCATGCAAGGTAAGCTTGCTATCTTTCGGGGTCAACAAGGAGTACATTTTTATATCATTTTTTTAAATCACCACCTCTTACTAACTGTTTATATTATACGTATATATGATAATTACTCTAACGGGGTATGGATGAGTAACAAAGCATTTGAGAGGTAATCTAACCACATTTGCGTGGAAGGAGAGTGGAAAACCACGTAGGAAACAGTAGACCCAAGCGGGAGTTGAGACCTTATATACCCATCATCGGCAGGCCAGTCTAACATGAGAGTGACGCCTTGAACCACTCGGCCACTGAAGCGGGTTATTAAACGATTGAAGGAGGCAGGAGAGAAAGGGGTCAAGTTACATTACACACATTTTCCAGAACGATCACTTTTATACCTCAAACCTCATAAGTACCCTAGCAAAAAAATAAATATATATATACATATTTTTTAATGAGAAAGACCTCGTTTAACCATAATCTGAAAGTGCATTAGAAAGGTCTCATGTGTGTCTAACAAATAGCAGCACTCAAATTTCAGTGTGTAAGGAGACACCCTAGTTTCACCAATGATAAATATTCCTGCCATGACGGGAATCAAACTCTTAGTTGTATATAGTAACGTGCGTATAACCCGAACGGGTAGTAAGACGCGGTGCTAATAATAATATATAGTAACGCAGAGATAGTGGCTGAGCGATACGCGATTGGTGCGTTCTTCTTGTCCTAAAACTTGTTCACGTGCGAATAAACGTCAGAAGAGGCGATTATGTATTTGAGAGTAGATATTGCAGCACCGACTTTAAAGAGCTTCCACTTAAAAAAAGAAAAAAAAAGCGAGAACTTAAATACCATTAGTGCCCCAATAAAGTATGTCTCGACGACATTCTTGCCTCACGCCCGCTACACTATCACTGGAAATCAAACATGTTTGCTCCCGAAACGACAGGATCGTGGAGGCGATGACATTACAAGTAATGTTCACGACTCTCCGTTCACACGAATAGTACTCCTTTAAGGTAGGAGTGTGGAGAACGCGAGAAAAGGCCAGTGTTTATGTAGTTTTTATATCAAAATTTTTTTGGTCAAATTAGGCCTAAATAAAATAGTGCTTCAGTACAAACACATAGTTTAATTTTATTCACATGGTGATACCAACAATTACTGAATATCTGTAATAAGCATAATGGAATTAGAAAAAAAAAAAGTTGTCATCAAATTTTAGGACACCCTTGACAGTTATTAAACAGCTGATGATATTACCACGCGAGGAAAATCAAACTCTATGTCTATACTGGAGCAAGATTTGATTTATTTTGGCAAAAAAAAAATGTTGCTATAAAAAATGCAAAAACACTTACCTTAACTCGCGTGCCCAACATCCCTAACTTAACAGAAAATAAGGCTTATTAACACATGAGGCCATACTTATAGGGAAATTAAGAGCCCCTCTTACCACACATGATTTCGCATCACGTTAGGACTAAAGTTAGGACTAAATAAATTGGATCTGGCCGGGATTCAAACTGGCAAAGCTGCCAGAGCTGGTTATTCAACGCAACGAGGCATAGAGCCTTGACATTCTTGACCAGGGCATGGAGTCGATGGTGAAGTAATATATTCTTCAAACAATTATGATTAATATCTACTTGTAATAAAACATTTTTCTTAAACTTTAATTTCGGTCAAATTTAGTGTGCCTCAAAAAATTAATTTGTTAATTTAAAGAAAAAAATCGTCAAGAGTGTTCTAGTCTTCGAAATAAGAATTATTTTTAAATATTTTACTATGACAGATGCCATTAATCACTTTAAAAAAACTGCAAATAGCTTCTAAAGGTCTTTATAGTTATACATTTCTTGGCCTCCAACGGTACCCCCATGCCCCACCCACAAAACATTCTTCATTTGATCATTATAGTGTATTGTTTGTAACTACGTATAATGTTTTTACACGATGAATAATACATTTTGCAGGTGTATTTTAAAATAATAATCAAGTAGAACATCTTAGCTTGTGGCATATTAAATGAATAGTACAATTTAAAAATATTCTATTGTGGACATGTGGAATTTCCAGACCCCGTTCCCCACCTTTATACGCCCATTCCCCCTTCTAGGTGACATCCTCTATAACAGTGGTGTTCAAACTGTGGTACGTTTACCCCCAGGGGTACGCGGGCACCTTTCAGGGGGTACGCGAGCAGCTCTCAAGGGAAAGTTGATAACATAACAAGGGACTTATGGATAACCCTAATTCTTGGCAGTTACCTTTATCTGGTTATTCCCAACCCTCTTTCCCCCGTATCTGCTCTCGGCTATTGAGCAATTTCTGAAGATTTTCAACCATCTACTTGACACCTACATTAGCAGCTTATGATGCCTTTCTCAACAACATATCTCTGTGAGAGTGGTTTTTCATCATCTTTGTACCTAAAAATAAGTACCGCGATAGGCTATATTTGGAGCAGGACCTTCGCTTGAAAGTTTCAACTGGACAACCAAACACAAATAAAAGGTGTGCCAAACCATATAGCCACACCCCTCTCATTGAAAAACTTCGGGATTTATAATATGTCAGCTCCAGAATCACAATTACAAAATTTTGATTTGAAAATATTGTGTTTAGGTTTACTTTTTTTCTCTATTTTTGAACGAATTTGTGAAGAAAATGAGTAAAACTTTTCTAGAAACTTTTTACAGTAAACTTATGTTTTTTTAACTGAGCACAACAATTCTCAATAAGTCTATAACAGTAGGATTTTCTCTAATAACATTAGAAATATTTTGCTAACGGATATTTTCCCCATTAGATTAAATAGATCAATAATTCACCACGTATAATTCACCACGTAGTCAAATAGATCAATAATTCACCACGTATAATTCACCACGTAGTCATATTTTTTAAAGACTGTCATATGGAATTTTCTTAACTTGAAGGTACACTAAACTTTTAGTCGTATAGGGTACAATCTAAAAAAGTTTGAGAATCACTGCTCTATAAATTAAGCTCTCTACGCCCATGTTAGTCACATTTCGACCCCACTGGAATTTGTACACTAGTCTCAGAGATGGTTGGACATCGTCTGAAAGTTAACGCTTCAAAACGTTCAACATCGGATTAATGAAGTTAAATAACCCACCGACTTCAAAGCTTAAACCGCTTAATCTATCCTTCCTACATACATTTGGGATATTTTAAATTATAAATTCGACTTCTAAATGTCTAGGTTTATAAAGTGTTTTTTTTAAAAGGATACCCATACCTTAAAGTGAAAGAAAAATAGCATATGCCTAGAATAAACCTGAATCGTTTGAGTATATTAGTTTTGGTATATTTTACGTTGATAGTTTTGTTTTTTAAAGAAAAGATTTAAATCATGGACATTAGCGTTCCATCTTTTGTATAGAGGTCCATAACCAAAAATTAATCGTGACGCGTTCTCTGTGTCTCTTTGCCACCACGGCCCTGTGGCTTATCCAAAATATAAAACACCATTCTATAGAATTAAAATATATTTGGAGGGTCATGGCAATAATGCTCGCCGGGAATATAAAGGCCTACAAATGATTTAGTACCAAAACACACCGAGTAGAACGAAGCGCCATTCCTTATAAAAACCAGACTCCTATAATGTACTAGGGAGGTTTTAGAGCTATGATTTAGTGAATTTATTTATGGCGCGTCTTACGGTTTGGGTTGTATGCGTTTAGTCACACTAATGAGGTAGGGAGGTACGTAATAATTAAGACAAAATGTATCCACATTCGTGTGAAGGAGGCGTGGGAAACCAGTTAAGAAAATATTTACCTCAATACAATCGGCCGGAATTAAAACCCATTCAGTCCTTGGCAGTTTTTTTTAAGCGTATGGCATCATTGACCGTGAAAGATACAGTATCTAGTTCAGTAGCTTGTGTGTGTAGACTATTCGCCACACTGGTGGCACATAACGTTTACCCAGGGTACACCATAGGAGGGTGTCTACACGTCGTACCCGCAATGAGATGATGTGATGATAGTGATTATGAAGGTGTGGCACCAGGAGTGGTCTTAAACCTAACTTAGGCCTAATCAACCGAAAACCTGTTGACCTTTGAGATAATTACCCTTTCGGTAAAGATACTCATGACACTAGCCAGGAATCCAACCCGGGACCCCTAGGTTCGTAGCAATGGCCGGTTTGTTATGTGGTTATTTCCCCTCCCTTCGCCCCTCTGCCCCTTTCAGCCCACACATCAAACTCTCCCGGTTCAGCAGGTGTTTAACATAGCGCGCGTGTAGCCATGTTTTTCCCATATTTGTCAGCAATGTATAATTTGTGGGTGAAGTACGTGATTACCGGCAGAGTTTGGGCGGCGCCAACGAGATTAGCTGGCTGGCATGCTCAGATATGAGATGCGATCAAGTTGTTTCTAGCCCTGGCAGGATAAACGGGTCAAGAATTTTTTTTTGTTTTTGTTTTTAGCACCGCCTCTTTAATACTCGTTCGGGTTATAAAACTATGTACTAATTACATTAATGTTTTAGGAAGGTCAAATTTAGTGGAAATGTGCCCGTATATGCGTAGAGGGAGGCTGTAAAATAATTGAGGAAAAAACACCCTCATAAGTAGGCTACACGCAGCTGGGATTCAAACCCCGATCTCCCCGGCATCGGTAGTCCAGTATATTGAGATAGTAACGTGTCAAACTAATTTGATCATAAGGATCACAGCAAAAACTCAAAATTCGGAGGTGGCTGCATTTCGAAATATTCATTATTGCTACCATCCATTTTTAAGCGTTTTTTTAAGACAAACTTTTTTTACAAGAAATCTTAAATCTTTTATTTGCAGCAAGGGTATGAATGTCAAGACTTTCTTATTTTAAAATAGTTTTCATAATTTATAATAAACTCGTGTCTTTAAATCCGTTATCTCTTTATCTAGCCGTTCGGGTTACACGCTTTTGTACTAATACACTAATGGTTTTAGGGATTGGGAAGGTTATATTAATAGGAAGTGTACCCGTATTTACGTGGTTGGAGAGTAGAAAGCAATTTAGGAAAAACCACCCTCAGTACACCTGACCGAGATTCGAACCTCGATCTCCCCGTCATTGGTAATCTAGCCTACCGCAAGAGTAGCGCATTATACCACGTGGCCACCGAAGCGGGTAGGTGTTTTGTTCCTTCCCCCCCAAAAAAGTGGTCACACACTTGTGTGATGCCAAACATTGCACATACTTGGCACACAAATCTAACAATTCTGAAGAATCAATCTCTGCCGAGTACAAATTCGGTTCAGCAAGCCCACATGTTAGATTAACACAAATATTGGCCTATTTACAAGTGTCATAATCCTAAATTGTGTATTTCTACAATGTTTATAAAACAAATGAATCGGGCCGCATAGTATGATGGCTCATCAAAAGGTCCATGGGCCGCACATAATCATGGTTCTGATAAAGAGATATTTTATAAAATTGTTTAACTCGCATCATTAGGCACGCGGAAATGTAAGACTTAAACTAATCTGGTTTGCCAGAGACTGGGTTGGTTGGGGTTTAAGTGTCTGCCGGGTGTATTAAGGGTAGTTTTTCCTAAATGGTATCCCACTCTCTAAGCAAATAGTGGTAGTTTTTCCTCCAAAATATACCATCCTTATAAAAAAACTCCGTGGCATCATCCCTCAATCGAGAAATACCTAGTGAGCGACCACCGACTGTTGGAGAAGATAGTGCCAACTTCTGCGGATAGAGGGTGGTCAGCACAAAGAATCCTCCGGCCATCAATCTTAGTTTTCTAGACCGGAGTCGCTACTTTTTCATCTTAGTAGTTCATCATTTGTACTCACGAGGCCGAGTTGACCCCGTTCCAGACCCACTGCTTCACAGAAAATCTGGAAGCGCTGAGGGTCGAATCCGGGATATCTGGATCTGTAGCCTGAAATTCTTACCACTAGACCATAGAGGCGATCACCTTTCTTTTTAGAGTAACTAAAATTCGTACAACCCGGACGGGCAGTTAGATATATTAATATTTAAATATATAATTATATAATATGTATGTACATAGATTCAGCCTGCTACCAGTTTGGTAAATATTAATGTGCTAGAGCAGGGTGTGTTATAATAGGTGTACTGTCTTATGTTAAGATAGTTTGTAGGTCATCCGCTTCGGTGACCACATTGTCTAAGGCACTACTCTCTCAAAAACCAGACTGCTGATGACAGGGAGATCGTGGTTTGATCCTTTTCGGGTGTACTGAGGGTGGTTTTCTCCCTAAATGGTTCACCAATCTCTCTTTATATTTTTTCTTTCCACGCAAATTCGGGCACACTTATTCTAAATGCGACCTTTCTTCTCCCTAACGCATTAGCGTGATTAGTACATAAGCGTACAACCAAAATGGGTAGCAAGACAAGGTGCTTGAAAACAAAATGTTTAGAAAACGCCCATTATATACCCCAATAAAGGCTGTACAAACGTGGTACAGTGTCTTTCTCTCTCTTTTTTTCTAGAATAACGTCATTAAGTTATAACGCGGCCAAGGTGAACGGATCGAATCAAAGTTACGGAGGTGCAATACAAATAGAATCTCACAATCTTTAAATGTATTTCTTCCGCATCTAAATTTAAATTTGGAAACTCTCCCGCCGAACAATAGTGCCATTTTAAGAACACGTGGGTCTACCCTCACTCAAACAGAAAAAAAAAAATTATAATAATACAGACATCAACTTTGAAAGGAAACACGAAATTGAAATAACCTCGTTCTTTTCTTGCTGGCTTTCTATTGTTCAGCTGAAATTCAGTGCAGAGTTGTCATGGATACAGATGACGTCACACATCGGACAAAAGAAGCAAAGCTCGTGATTTTTGACAGGGTGTTCGTGGGATTTTTTTTTTTTTTTCAATTTCTGGGACAGCCTTTCACGCCCCTACTCCCACTTAATCTGATCAAACTATTCGATGTAGGGAAGAAGGAAGTAGGCGAGGCTTCCCATCCAAGAAATTCCTTTTGGAAAGAATGCCAGAGTGTAGGATCGGTTGAATAACACTATTCAGCAGTCCATCCACAGTGGATAGGTGATTGGAATGTCATGCCACCAAGTCGAGGAGACCCTGCATCGATTCTAGGTGAGAGCTAGGAAGATATTTTCATAGGAAGCCCGTTATTTAAAAACTGGAAACTCATGATGTCACAATCGCGTGAAAAGGATTATTATAATTTGTATTTAAATTCTTGGTCCGTTTAATTAATAGGATAAAGTGAAATTATAAAGTAATACATTAGGAAGTATTATTAAAGGCGTTTGATAACTATTTAATTAATAAACCTAATAAAACATATTTCTACAATTCCATATTTTAGTGACTTTCAATTAATGATGGTGTTCGAAAGTGGGGCTTACTATACAAATCAGGGTTTAACTATAATCCAATTTACATAGGAAGGGTCTTATATGGCAGCTAAAAAAATTTACTAGATCTACTTTCACGTATTCATACGTCAGGACATGTGATGTGTACAAAGGAATAGAAAGGGCAAGGTTTGGGGAAGGTCCGGACCCCACATGGAATTTGATGAAACCCCCCTAGGGTGGTCCATATATCGTTTGAAAATTTTGATTGGTTAAAAAAGTATAGTTAAATTTTATAACGGCCATTACCCCCAAAAAAATTAGCTTTCTACGCCCTTGGATCTGCAACATTCATTTTTTGATAGATAAAATCAACAACTATGATATAATACAAACATTATGTTATCAATGCTGACTGCAAAAAAAAAAAAACTTTCATTAAAACCCCTGTTATAAATTACACTTTTTCTGTGGGTTGTGACGTGTTTTCAAGTTTGTGGGTATAGTAATAATAATAATAATAATAATAATAATACTTCATTTGTACTTATTTACAATCCAATTTCCTTTCTTTTTCTACTTTCGTCGTATCGCAGACTTCTTTGCTTAAATAATCTTCTCGTTCCTTTTTACTTTGGTCTTTCTTTCTTAATCTTCGACTCACTGTTGTTTTTTTGACAGGGACAAAAGAAAAAAAATGAATGTAGAATTTTAATTAAAAGGTGACTGTTACTATGTAACCTCACTTGTGTAAAGATAGAGAAGAAAAGAATATTGGAAAAGAGCCGGCCGTGTGTTGCTGGGCTCTTGTCCAACTAGTGCCGAGCTGTGAATGAAGACGACGCCAGCGTCTTGACGCGTCTCAATATACAGTCCAATTTTCATAGGAATAGCCTTCTTTATACGACCGCTAAAGAAGTTACTAGACGTAGGTACTTTCACGTATTCATACGTCGATTTATGTGATATGAATCCATTATTTTTGATAGATATTATCAACAAATATTTTGAAAAAACTCCATGCCATCAGCCTGATATCGAGCCATACCGACAGGGCGGCCGTCATCTGTTGACAAAGATAGTGCCAACTTATACAGATATAGGGTGTCATGTGATCAGCACAACGGCAGTTAATCTCAGTTTTCTCGACCGGAGCTGCTACTTTTTCATTCAAATGGCTCCTCGTTTGTCCTCACGAAGCCAAGTTGACCCCGTATCAGACCAACTGCTGCACGGAAAAATCTATAAGAGCCATGGATCGTAGCCGGGACTTTTAGATCAGTAACCAGGAACTATGACCACGAGACCATAAACGCAATACCTATAAAATAATAATATTAAAAATATTATCAATGTCGACCACGAAAATAGTGTTTGTATTTTTTTAAGACATTTTCTATGTAAAAAAAAAGTTTACTCCTTAATTTTTCAATCCTGATCCCAACTTAATACGATATTGTAACAAGGAACTAGGATAAAAAGGGTTAACGTTTAATGTACAGGGACACAGTTTTACGAGTGCTTTATATCCCATTTTATGTTAATTCCAATTCAAATCGAAACAGTTTAAATCTTAGGCACACTTAAAAAACCCCACATGATATAATAAAACGTGGAAACCATCTCTTTGAGCTATATAAAAAAGACGTATTTCCGAACGTGTCCATAAAATAATTTAACGGTATTTTTACTCTCTTGTCCCTAAATGACCTTTTTAAAAATATTCTCTCCCGATAGAGCTCGTGACTAAAGGGCGGGAAAGCTAAACCACTTTAGGGAAGGGTCGAGAAAGGGTTGGGTGGGGGTCTAACTATCACAACCTGCCCGAGGTATTCAGACTCTCGCTACCTCACCGCGAACACACCGTAAAATAAAAAAAAAATAAAAAAATCGACCAAGTCGAGTAAGAACTATCCAGAGGAGGGTGAGAGGGTTATTAAAATAAATGGGGCAGATGGCACGAGACTATCCTTTTCTCACTTTGTGGGTTTTTGGAATTAAGACTCTTGCGCCGATAGGCTGGTGGGTGAGGTTTTCCCAATCGTTGAAAACGTACCGTGCCTTTTTTAATCTATACTCCGTGCACAAAGGAAGGCGTAAGCCTAATTTACTTACTCCGTACGTATTATTATAAGTCCGTATGATTTTTAATTTTGCGCACGCGCGCGCACACACACGCGCTCTCTCTCTCTCTTTTTCTGTGTCCCCCTATTCCCGTGCTGTTGTGCTAATTCATTGAAATAAAACCATTTCAGCAAATACGATAAACACAGTCATAATTTTCATAATTTTAATTTTTGTTTAGTGATTTTATTTAAAATAACGACGGCGTTGATTTATTTGAGTTTTCTAGTATTAAGTTAGGTAGGGCAGTAGAGAACACGAGTTAAGATAAGTATTTTTGCAGTTTTCATAAAAAAAATTGGGGGGAGGGAGTGGGGGTCAAAACAAATCACATAATTCTCCAAAAGTAGCAGAGTCTAATTTTCTACATAATGGTGATATCAATAATAATAATTGAATATTTGTCATGGGTGTTATGGAATTTAATGACAACTTCTGCTCTTCATTTAAAAAGTTTGTCATCTAATACCACTATGCTCATGCGCATATATTCAACAACTGTTTATATCACCATGTGAAGAAAATTAAACGCTTATGTTTCTACTGGAGCAATATTTTATTTATTTATGGCAATAAAAAATGGTACCTATAGAAGCTGCAAAAACACTTACCTTGTCTCGCGTTCCCTACAATCCCATCTTAAAGATATAAGTGTATAAATGAAAACACGATACGTTTAACAAAAATGACGAACATTTCCTTTGCTATCACTCACTGTCGCTTTAATTTCGATTCACACACCGATGTTTATTAATTCGTCTGCCTGTGATTGTTTCTCGGCAGCTATGCGCAACGACAGTCCTCAAGAAAATTAAAGTTTATCCGACTCTTACGGAATGCCACGGACTTACGGGACTTTGTGGACAGTGTAATCTTCTCCCGAGGAGTCTCACTTCTCACGGACTACGAACTTATGGATTGGGATTTTGTGGACAGTGCAATCTTCTCCCGAGGAGTCTCACTTCTCACGGACTACGAACTTATGGATTGGGATTTTGTGGACAGTGCAATCTTCTCCCGAGGATTCTCGGACTACGAACTTATGGATTGGGATTTTGTGGACAGTGCAATCTTCTCCCGAGGAGTCTCAGACTACGAACTTATGGATTGGGATTTTGTGGACAGTGCAATCTTCTCCCGAGGATTCTCGGACTACGAACTTATGGATTGGGATTTTGTGGACAGTGCAATCTTCTCCCGAGGATTCTCGGACTACGAACTTATGGATTAGGATTTTGTGGACAGAGCAATCTTCTCCCGAGGAGTCTCAGACTACGAACTTATGGATTGGGATTTTGTGGACAGAGCAATCTTCTCCCGAGGATTCTCGGCCTACGAACTTATGGATTGGGATTTTGTGGACAGAGCAATCTTCTCCCGAGGATTCTCGGACTACGAACTTATGGATCAGTATTTTGTGGTCAGAGAAATCTTCTCCCGAGGAGTCTGGAACTACGAACTTATGAATTGGGATTTTGTGGACAGGGCATTTTATTGCCATGGAGTTGATATTTTATCACATACTCTTAACGGTACGCGTCGTATATGCCCCGGACGTCTTTGGTTCGGATCCTGACCGGTTTAGTATGCGACCTTTGATTCTCGTGCGTTAGTTTACAAATCGGCACTATATTTTTATATATTGTGTTCGGGCGCCAGGTAGTTTTACATTTCGTAACAACGTTTATAAAAGTTTGGATTTACAATAAAAATCACAAATTGATAATTCTGGTTTATTGGCATTTTGATTATGGTTGATATTTATAAAATGACTATTGCTGATGAAAATTGAGTGTGACGGTACCCTTTGACTGCCCGAACTTTTCACACATCTATTCTGGTTGATTGCTTGACCGCGATTAAATCGCGAGGTCTCCTGCTACCCGCGTAGCCCAAAGGAGGGTCCACCCCATATTGTCGATTTCCATTGCTAAAAATAAATAGACCAAGGTCACTTTAACTGCTTTAAAAAACTTCACCCCGGGGTAGGAGAATTTTTGTAAAACTGTCCTATTCTAAACCACAAATTTTTATATTAAGCTCACACATCCTAAAAAAGCACAATAGGTATTGTTACCCTGGTTTGAGAAAGTGAGAAAATGCAAAGCTCAA
Source organism: Timema shepardi (assembly GCA_902151425.1). Taxonomy (NCBI): domain Eukaryota; kingdom Metazoa; phylum Arthropoda; class Insecta; order Phasmatodea; family Timematidae; genus Timema; species Timema shepardi. The sequence goes on from CABFVX010002014.1 coordinate 117,710, forward strand.
TACATCTTTCGCTGTGAATCATAAATTCGGATAAAGTTAACATAAATAGGTGTTAGGCTTAAAGACTTATTCATCGTTATGTGTATACAGAGTTTTATTTTGCTCTGTAGTGTATCTCTTAGGGCCTATGAATCTACGGACCTTCACGGTTGTGTATGTAAGCAAAGTTTAAATTAATTGGTTTATTTAGTAAAATACATGTTTGAATCCATATTACAGATGTGGGGTGGTTTCGAACGTGATGATAATTGAATACTTACGGAGTAGCTTTGATGTGCTTGGTTTCCGCTTTGGACGATTGATACACCGCTTTAAAATCAATACATTCCTTAAATTTTAATTAGGTTCGAGTTCCTGCTATATAAATACTGGGGTAGTTTATTGTGTAGTCGGAAAATTCTATATCGTGAAGTTTCAGATCGTGGAATCACAGGGGAAAGGGGTTGTATTAACAAAAGCTATGATTTTAATAGTGGTATTTAGCAGACAGAGGCACCAAGACGTTAGTTAGTGACACAACCAACCACCATGAGTTGTAGTCTATATTCCATTCACTGTTGGAATTGACTTCTGAAAGGCCTTTTTCCCTACCATAAATCTACTATATAGTAGGATATTGGTAGGAAAAAAGACCTTTCAGAAAGTAATTCCTACCGTGAATGGAATGATATGCGTGCGAGTGTGATAAGAGAATGAACTATGTAATGGAACCACTATTCTATAAAACTTGAGTAATCTGCATTCGCTTCATTCAAATAGTTGAACAAATTTATTGAAAAAAAAAATAGAGGAAAATTGTTCATCTCACATCTCTTGATTTACCCACCCTTTTCCAAAGGGTGGGTTGGTGAGAAATTCACCTTTGTCATGCCGTGTTATATAATTGACATTAAAAACCAACCTAAAATCTTTAATTTTATCGTACTTCACATCTTACCACCCATTCAGATATCCACTTATTGGAGATGACACATTTGTGTGGAGGGAGAGTGGGAAACCATCATCCCGCCACTATCAAACCAAACAAGACGAGACTGACGCTTCAGTCCAGGAGCCCACCGGTGCGAGTCAGAAAACCAGGGGAGTCGAACATAAATATTTCTCGGTTCTGGTTCAAGTTTGATAAAAAATAAAAGTTTCGATTTTTCTTGGTTCGAAATTAGGATCCGTTCCTGGTTCTTTTATTTTTTTATTTAATAGTTATACTAGCACTATAAAATCTGTAAATATATAAAAACTATAGAAAATTATTTACAACAAATTAAAAGTCATCTATTAAAAAAATACAAAGGAATACACCCAGCTTTGACCAAAAATCCTGAGAAAAAGGGAAAAAATATAGAATTTCAATATAAGATTAAGTTAAAAGGAAAACAATTATAAAATATAATTTAAAAACCAATAGGAAGCTTTGTTAACCTAAATATATATCGATTACAATTTCGATTCTTGTTCCTAGGCAATTTATTTTTAAGACTCCTATACTGATTCATTAAAAATAACTTAATTTCTGTTATCAGTTCTAGCTCGACTCCCTGCCGAAAACATATATTAAAGAAAGTTGGTGATTACTAGACTTCCGTCAAAGTTAAACCAAACATTATTCATCCCCCCCTCCCCCCCCCACACAAATCGCCCCCTTCGTCACGGGGCCATATGACAGCGCAGGGACGATCTTCAACTGCTCACACCAGGCCCGACGACCGATCGGTAGGTAACAACAAAACAAACTGCACGATTAATTCAATTCATTATTCAAACACATTTTAAGAGCTTAATATATATTCAAGTTCATGAATTTTTCATCGGTGTTATAAAGCCCGACGTAACAAAAATGGAGCTTTATGACGAGAGAGAAAGAGAAAAAGGGGGATCTTTTCACTATTTATTTTTATAGTCCGTGCGTGCGTGCTCCCAGCAGGAAGGGGAGGGGAAGCCTGGGGTGAAACTTGATGGGAAAAGGGGGGGGGAAATTTAGGAGAGAGAGAAGAGTTTTCCTCTCTGGTCTCTGACAATTGGGCAGCGGGGTGGTTAGGATACGCGCAGCCGTCCGGCGAATTCGGTCCTGAATTGGTAATGAAGGGAGGGTCGGTCTGACGGAAGACGTATCTTTCTCTCTATCTCTCTCTCTCTCTCACACACACACAAATGCATCCCATCAGAGGTCAAAGAGGGTGTCCAGGCTCACCGGGAAATTTGATAGATAAAAAAAAATGTAATGTACTGTTTTTGGGAATTGCAAAATTGTAATTTAAAAAAAAAACACTTTAGAAACCCCATTTAAAAAAAACATATTTCGTGTCTTACTACTCTTCCGGGGTGTGTATATGTTTACAACAACGTAATAGGGCACAATTTAGAGGAAATGCATCAGAATTTTCCCGGAGGTAGAACGTGAAACAATTTAAGAAAAAACACCTCAACCGCGATTTGAGTTCATGCCTTCCCTGTCAACTGCAAACGAAACCAGACTCAAATGATGCCTTAATCCGTGTGACCACTGATGCAAGGGTCCATATTTTATTATAAATATCACCAATTATCAGTTTGTTAAAAGCTTGATATTTATTTTAGTGTATTTTGATCTGACAACACGTAAAAATAGACAAGAGTAAACATTGTTTTTTTTTCAAACAAGATACTTGAAATGTTTCTGAAAACAAAATACACAAGAAAACCACCCATTCTGATACAGTTGAGAGAAGAATTTTGGTTTTGCCGATTTGAAATTAACTATATCGCGCTTAAAAAAAACCTCTTCAATGGCCGCATGGTCTAGCTCACTAAACTGCCGAAGACAGGGCGGGCGATATGGGTTCGATTCAGGTCATGTGCACCGAGAGTTGTCTTTTTCTAAATGTGTTTCCATCCTCCCTCCAAGCAAATTCGGATGCACTTCCTTTAAATTTAACCTTCCTAATACTGAACACATTAGCGTAATTAGCACATAGGCGTATACACCGAATGGGTAGTAAGACGCTGTGCTAAAAAAAACAACCGAGACCGTGAAAGTTTTAAAAGCATATCACGCTGGACATCGTTGTTTAAATTGTGAGCTTGTAAACTTATACTGTGATAAACTCTGTTAGGGCCGTGTATACTACTTTTAGAACAATTTGAGGATTTATATGTGCTTTGGAAATTACCAGTTCACATAAAAAACAAACATTGTTTGATAATTTTTATTGCCTTGTTTTTGTTTTACCACTGCTTCTTTTTACCTGTTCAGTTTATACATATTATTAGTACTAGCTATGCGCAAGGTTGAATTTAGAGGAAGTGTACCCACAATTGCGTGGCGAGAAATTGGAAAATCATTTGTAAAACCACCTTCGATAGAACTGAACGTGATTCGAACCTCGACCTCTCTGGTATCGACAGTCTAGTTAATAAGTAACACAATAACATTTCATAAAAGATGATTAAGCTGTCACTACAACAAAGTTAATGTGTTGCTAATCCTCAAAAATGTTTTATTTTTAGCTGTTAACTTTCACTTTAACAAATCAAAGTAATTTTTACAAAAGTAAAGTTTAATGGTAATCAAAAGTTAAGGTCACTAGCTTAAAATATAAAAGGGCATGAGTTAGAAAAACAACATGAAAGTTTTTTTGGCACCGCGTCTTACTACCCGTTCGGGCTACACGCCTCTGGACAAATTTACGCTAGTCGTTTTAGGGATCAGGAAGGATATATGTAAAGGAAAGGTACCCGCATTTGTGTGGAGAATGGAAAAACGTTTTGAAAAAAACACTCAGTACACCTGGTGTAGATTCAAACCTGTCAGTTTCAGTAGCTGTCATATCTAGTTGTAATATTCCATAACAATCATAACCACAATATTGAGTTATTTATAACAGAATACTGTATTGCAAATGTTGTCTAATCTATAATAATAATAGTATAATTATATTCTTTTACTGTATTCGAACATGTGAGGGTAATACTATAAATGATGTTGTTAGACGAACATAAACATGTTGAAGGTTTATCTTTTCCTTAACATTTATTCCACAGCAAGTACGCGCGCAAAGTTCCAGGAAAAATAAATATTTTTTGCCACCATATATTTCCTGCTAAATATTTATGTGATGCTTTTATAAAACAATAAAATAATAAAGTTAAAAACAAGTTTGTTTGTAGCTATCTGTAGTTGTATCCATAATTCGTGGAGCACTGAGGATGTGTTGAACGCATAGTTTAAAGAGGCTGCCTAGGTATATCCTGTCCATGGTAGAAAGGAATGTCCGAAAGGTCTTTTGGCCTGTCAAAATCTTACTATATTGCACAATTCTGACAGGGAAAAGGGTCCATCAGGCCACGCACAGGGTTTAGCAGCTATATTGCCAATCAGATGTTGCGACTATGTTAATAATAATAATAATATTTAGCACCGCGTCTTACTACCCGTTCGGGTTATACGCTTTAAGTACTAATTATTCTAATGGATTAGGAATTTGGAAAGTTGAATTAGAGGAAGTGAACCCGCATTTGCGTGGAGGGAGAGTGGAAAACCATTGAGGGGAAACCAACCTCAGTTCACCCGACCGAGATTCGAACCTCGAGCTCCCCGTCCTCAGCAGTCGAGCTCAACACGACAAGCGCGTTAGCCAACTACGCCACCGAGGCGGGTACGCGACTATGTTAAATATTAATAAAACTTAACAGTACACCAGTTTGATGATTATTGGAAAGAGGAGCTTAGGAAGAAGAAAGATCCAAATTTTGGATAACTTAAATTAAAGAAGAAGATTGTAGGAGCTAGAGGAGAAGGGAGAGGACAGGGAACATTGGCGGTCTAAGTTCACTAATAAAAGGAATGAACTTGTCATAAGACAGAACACCTAGTAAAATAATACATGTAAAGACTTGTAAACATAGTTTTAAAGGTGAAACTCTCCATTATAAAAAGTCCATACATCCACATATTTTGGTTGATCATTAAGAGTTTCTAACGTCACGCGGTCGATCCATCACGGCGTCCAAAGTTCGGATCCTAATTGGGTCAGTATACGACCTGATCACCCTGGATTCACGTGCGTAATTTTATATCTCAGCGCTGGATCTAAATATTTAAGTATATTGTGTTCGGGCACCAGATTGGGTTTGATTTAAATGCAAGATAATATAAATTTAAGATCACAAATGGAATATTAAGATTAACTCCTTCCCCACAATGAATGTATCTAATGGAAGTTGAGTTGGAGTGACTGAGCGAGTGTATCCGATCTGTATGATGGTGTAATGGCGAGCATCCGACACATGTCCGATCTGTTGATGTAATAGCGAACATCAGACACATGTCCGACCTGTTGATGTAATAGCGAGCATCCGACACATGTCCGATCTGTTGATGTAATAGCGAGCATCCGACACATGTCCGACCTGTTGATGTAATATAATAGCGATCATCCGACATGTCCGATCTGTTGATGTAATAGCGAGCATCCGACACATGTCCGATCTTTTGATGTAATTGCGAACATCCGACACATGATCGGATCTGTTGATGTAATAGCGAGCGTCCGACACACGTCCAAACTGTATGACGGCGTGATCACGAGTAGTTTTCCAATGGCTACCAGGAAGACTTCTTGCAACACTCACCACGTCCCCTTGGACGATTTCCCTTTTTAGAAAGAAATCAGCCAAGATCGCTTCCACTGTGCCTTAAAAAAGTGCAACTTGGTTCGGGGAGATCTTTTACAATTTGTTCTGTTCTTTACAGCTAGTTTTAAAAATCATAAATACTAAAGAAACACAATACGTACTGTACCCTTACTTTATAAAGTGGGATCAAGTGACGCTTCAGTACGTCCCTCAGTAAAACTCATAAATCCTGCTAAATAATATTAATAATATCAGCACCGCGTCTTACTAACCGTTCGGGTTATACGCTTTTAAATACTAATTACGCTAATATATTAGGAATTGGGAAGGTTGAATTAGAGGAAGTGAACCCGCATTTGCGTGGAGGGAGAGTGGAAAACCATTTGGGAAAAACCACCCTCAGTTCACCCGACCGAGATTCAAACCTCGATCTCCCCGTCCTCAGAAGTCGAGCTCAACACGACAAGCGCGTTAAAATCCTGCTAAAGTTAACATGAAATATATGTTATACTTAAAGATAAAAGCCTTGGAAACGAAAGGTATCTGGTTTAGGAGCATTGAATGGATATTTTCCAATCGAGCGATTTTATTTAATAGGAAGAGGGTCACAACACAAATTGTATTATAATTTGCATTTTCCTCCTCCCCTATTTGTTCTTCTAGTACTGGAAAGTTCCATCCAGGAACTTTATAAGTCCACTTTGTTTCTGGAGTTTAGTTTATGAATTTCCATTCAACTATTCTAGCGCCTTAAATGAGGCAAGATCAACGACTTGATCAAAAGGTACACTGTAATAGAAATCACAAAATATGGCGTATCACTTTGGCTCGAAATATATTCCCAAATAGGGATTTCTCCCCCGTTTTCCCTCATTTATATACAAAATAATTTAGGTAGGGGAGTCACACGAAAAATTAAAATGGTTGAGATTGAAGGAATATGAGTTTATTAACGTTTAAATAATAGAGGTTGGTTAATTAAGCGTTTATTTTTTAGTGGTTTGAACAAATATCCCAAAGGGTAGAAAACACTTTACGGGGTCGGCTCACTACAGGTGGATATAAATTGTTCAAACGTATAAAATATGTAGACCATTAATTAACTTGTCTGCACCCGCCTCAGTGGCGTAGTTGGCTAACGCGCTTGTCGTGTTGAGCTCGACTGCTGAGGACGGGGAGATCGAGGTTCGAATCTCGGTCGGGTGAACTGGGGGTGGTTTTTCCTAAATGGTTTTCCACTCTCCCTCCACGCAAATGCGGGTTCACTTCCTCTAATTCAACCTTCCCAATTCCTAATCCATTAGAGTAATTAGTACTTAAAGCGTATAACCCGAACGGGTAGTAAGACGCGGTGCTAAATATTATTATTATTATTATTATTAACTTGTCTGCGTATAACCCGAACGGGTAGTAAGACGCGGTGCTAATAATAATAATTAACTTGTCTTAATAAAACTTTAATAGACACATTTTTCTTAAATAACTCAAAAATATAAGTCCTCGTGCGACTCTTCTTCCTTAATTAATTTGTAAGATTATGGAGGGAAAATCCTAATCAAGAATGTTTTACTAGCCGATGCGTAGTGATATGTCATAGTGTGCACATACACTTACAAACTTTAAAAGTTCCTTTAAAATTCGTAATTGGAATAAAAGTACCAAAACGATAACTTAGATAGCTTCGCTTTATCATGAGACCCTCGCGACCCCCTCCACCTCTTCCCTCGTAAGTCTCTGTGTGCGCTTACCTTACATTGTTACACTATGCCACTGCTTATGAGAAAGGGCCATAATGTAATTCACCAAGGTAAGACCCCTAACTTTCAGGTTAAACGGAGTGTACACTTGTTTGCATAAAAAAATATCAGAGTGTAGCACGTGCTCATACTACCTCCGAGCTCTAGCCATCAGCCAACTATTTTCTCGTCTAAATTAGTTTCTCTGGTGTAAAACACGTCAGACTGCCTGTCGTAAAACCTGCGAACGTTGAAATGAGTTATGGGTATGTACTGCTGTGGAACAAGATAACGTCTGACATTTTGTATGTGTTATTTACACTACACCCTGCTGTGTGTTTAGGTTAGAAACAAACCATGCTACAGAGAACAATTAACTTTTTAAAAAAAATAAAAAAAACATATGATGTCATGTTTTAATCGTTTGTTTGATAGTTCAGCAAGAGCATTGCAATTTATAATGAGTCACACGGTCGTTTATACGATTGCTGTAGGTTTTTTTTAGATTGCTTACAACCCCTGCTGGATTTATTATAGAGCACTCAAATCTTAATTTCATTCAAATTGTGTGTTTTGTGTACACACACACACACACACACACACACACATATATATATATATATATAACGTCAAATTCGACGTCAGGTATGCTGGAATGCTCTAAACCTGGGTGTCCCAAACTGTGTGATACCCGTACTCTTAGATATTAAATCTAATATTTAATTAAATTTCATAATTGATGACAAACGCGTGTCCGTAAGCCGTAACCTTTCAGGTGTTTTGTTCGTTTTCATTAGAGAAAACCACTGTTCACAAACTTACATCCTACTAAACATTGCATATATCTGGTGCACTCGTTTTTAGCAAATTTTGGAAATACTATATTGTATGTTGATATAGAGAACGCGAGAAAAGCCCAGTGTTTTTCTTCTTTAGTTTTTATAGCAAAACTTTTTTGTGTGGCCAAAATGAATAAAATATCGCTCCAGTACAAATATAGAGTTTAATTTTATTCACGTGGTGATATCAACAGCTATTGAATATCTATCATGAGCATAGCGGCATTTGATGACACCCTTTTCTAATGGAGAGAAAGATTTGTCATTAAGTTCCAGGACATCCATAACAGATACTCAGAAAAATTGAGGTCACCACGTGAAGAAAATTCAACTATACTTTCGTACTGAAGCAATATTTTATTTATTTTGGCCAAAAAGAGGTTGCTATAAAAACTGTAAGAATACAGTAGGGCTGCCATATCCGCGGTTTACAGCTGCACAATTTTATTTATTTTTAATTAAAGAAAAAGGGTTTTATAAGTTTCAAACCACGCCCCAAGCGAGAACCGGCCGTACTATTAGCATCATAAGCGCATCTAATATGAACATAGTGCAATCATATCACCATCATCATCATTATGTAATTGACGCAACAAGAAGAATGTAGAATAGTAAGTACACGTTATTATTATTTTATCTAATGTTGGTAATGTCTTACTGTGAATAATGTATCAATTAAACTGTATGTATGTATGTATGTATGTATGTATGTATGTGTGTTAAATGAATATCATGTTATATAATAGTTCGGTACTATTCGCGGTGTCACGTAACTGTGGTAGATCTGGAAAAGTATTACCCGCGATAATGAGGGCCCTATTGTACTGCGCTTTTCTAGCGTCCCCTACACTCCCACCTTAAGAGGTATAAGTAAGTTTCACAATGCCTGTCTTAGGGGTGAGCGAAGTAGCCTATTTCAAGAGGTACGCGAGAAATTTCTGAGATTTAAAATCACACGTCGAAGAACCCGCTGTTAACCGGGCAAAATGTTTTTAGTTTGGTTATGATTGTACGTGGAAAGTAACTTTAAAGTTAGTGCCTTTAAAGTCTGCGTTGCCCATGGCATTTTTTACTTCCAACCCAGTTTTAATTAATTTAAAAAAAAATTAGTCGACATTTTAAAATTCCTGCTTCCGAGATACACAAGTTCGTACCAAGAGGACACTAATTTTTAAAATTTTAGAACTCTGCGTGTGGTAGATATCACGCAATGCTCATTACAGACAAACAAACTCTTCCTTAATTTTATCATTTAATCACAACATATTTGTTGGTAATATTAATTCTGATAAAGAAATTAAGAAGATGATATGATTTCATGGACTTCATTATAAGGCTTTCTTTCCCTTTTTCATGTTTTTGTATTAACTTACCACTAAATCTTGATTAAAATAAAATCGATTTTTGTAATATAATGTTAGGACTATTTGTAAAGGTTATGTTAGTTTGTCTACGGTCCCAAAAGGGGTACGTGACTGTCGAATATTTGAAAAACAATGTCATTAACTATTAACAATTCTGTTATTGCCATTGCTTATGTTATTTTTAGTAATTATTAACGTATGCTTCTTAAAAATAAAGTTTATATTGTATTAGCATACGATTGTAAATTAAGTTACCCGAATAGATGGTCAGAGAGTGTGGAGATTCCAGGATCATAATTTAACGAATTACCGTTGGAGGGGGTTGAAGTTCAGGTGCCCTGGGGAGTGGATATCCACAAGTGATTTACACTGTGGTTTCCCCTTCTCCAAGCGAATGCGGGTTCACATCAGTTAAAAATATTCTCCTCAACCTTATCCCGAAGATTAAGTCGTTAAATAGTTAAAGTGTTAGCATGTATTAGCTAAAAAAAAAAACCTTCCTTGAGACCGCACACCTAACACAAACAAAAACAAATCTTTAGGCCTTGGCTGGATTCAAACAAAGTCCCTAACTCTTTCAGGTGCTGTTTAACAATCGTCTTATTTTCGCCGTACGTCCTTATAATATTCTGATCTGACAAAACGTAGCAGGGTGGTGAGCGGGGGCATGGGGGAGTGCATTAGCTTACTAGGGGAGGGTGGGGGGTTGCGGGATGAAAACTGGGCTCCCCTCTGGTCCAAGATCGGAAATAATCGTAATAGAAGATCAAAACATATCAATATACGGATGAGAGGACAACTGTTACCAAATAACACACACCAGTCTAAGGAATGGTATACACATACATTAATTACGCTCGGAGGATAGAGATGAAAGGGGTAGAACTTCAAATGAAATGTACCCACGTTTACATGTAATGTGAGAACTATTTAGAAAGTAAAAACAGTACAATCACCCGAGGTTCCAACCACAAACTCCCCTGCACACTTTGAAGAAAATTACACCTGCATTCTGAAAGATGTTGCTCAAAGTTTTCACTGGCATAACATTCAGGTTGGATTAAACCATTGTAACATAATTGGGTCCAATTTGAACTAATCTCACAAGTGAGTGGGTTGTTTCATGTTCAAAGAAACCTTAAACAGGTTCAAAAAAGTTGATTTTGAAGTAAAAAAATTTACAAAACAATTTACAAATTTATAAATTTGATAACCACAAAAAAAATCATAACAAGTACATGGTTGGTTATCTCATTCTACAAGAAAAATAAATGAAACATCTAGAATGACGCGTTAGACCATGTGACCATCGATACAGGTTGTACCAGAATAAGTGGGCACACGGGCTAAGGTGTAAGCCTCATCTGGTCTGATTATCCCCGGTGACAGCGAGGTCAGGGTTCAAATTCTGGCCGTGTTTAGTAAGAATGTCTTTTCCTAGATGGTTTTCCACTTTCTTTCTCCACGCTGATGCGACTTTATTTCCTCTCAAACTATACCTCCATAATCCCTACCTCTTTTAGTGTAAATATGCGAATAGCCCAGAAGGATAGAAAGGCACGGCGCAAACATTGAAAAACTAACACCTGTTAGTTCTAAACTGTTCATTTCTAATACACTCCGTTTAGCCAGAAATGTTTGTCTTATCTTGACAGACAACACTATGACCCCGAATCAAATAGAATATGAAGCCTGCAAGATAGGCAACACACTCGCCTTGCACGTCAGTATAGTAGTAGTACAAAGTATCTCACGGGGCTTTGCTCGCATAGGCAGCTTGAGATAGTGCCAAAACGCCTAAGTCAAACAATGATAAAAGTTAAAGTTAAAGGGCTGCCATTTTTTGGCTCTTGCTATGATTACTCCCACGCGATTAAATTTCGATATGGGGATATTTATGAATAAAAGACTATATGACCATATGTTGAAACGCAGCGGCCATGTTCCAGTATGGTACTCACTGGTGCGTGGTGACGTTGAAGAAGAGGTGCGAATACTGAGGGGCGGAGTCCTCGGGCCCGTGGGGGGCCGGGAAGCTGAGTACCAGCATAACGGGCTTGCGGGCGAAATACTGCTTGGACTGTCGTAGGAACGCCACCGAGTCGTTGGCTATCAGGTCCGGGTAGTAGTCCTGCAACAAAATAGACCGTTTACTTCCTAAACAAAATGGTTCTGCCATCACAAGACGCTTAGCTCCTCTAGATCTATCATTGCTTAACACAACCCAATTAATACATTGTTTAGATGAAGGGATTGACATATATACATAATAAAATCATTTAGGTAGCAAGTGGGATCGAACCAAGGTTCCCCCAAACTCGACCACAAGGACAGATGACGGCATTGCTCCCCTCTACATCCCCTGTACCGGGCCGTAGATCGACTTCTGCAACAAGACTGCTCAAGCAATATTGTTCAAGCTCAAGCGATACGCTAAAGCAAGACTGATTAATCGAAGATGTTCAAGCAAGGCTTATCATGACAACACACTAACGTAATGTAAGGACCTTTATAATTTACCTCTACGAGCCGTTTCACGCACAATCACTGGCACCCACTTCGGTGGCGTGGTTGGCTAACGCGCTAGTTTTGTGTTGAGATAGACTGCCGAGGACGGGGAGATCGAGGTTAGAATCTCGCTCGGGTGAAATGGGTTCGGCTTTTCCTAAATGGCTTTCCACTTTCCCTCCACTCAAATTTGGGTTCACTTCCTCTATATTTAACCTTCGCGATTCCTAACCTATTAGCGTAATTAGTACTTAAGCGTACAACCAGAACGGGCAGTAAGACGCGGTTCTAAGTATACTATAAGTATATCAATAATTTGTATATATTTCGTGTAACTGTAGCCAATTTTCATTGTCTTTACTAACCGTGCTTTCTTAAAGTATTAGCCATAAATAAATGTGAGGTTATGTTCTAAATTTGATGTCTAGATAGTAATTAAAGTTGTAAGCAACATAGCCACAACATTTACATTCAGTAACTTTATTTTTAGGCAATACACTTTTTCAAATCAGTAATTTATATTCTTGTGAAGCCATTTTTAAAGTCTCCCTTTATTTACATTTCCTACTTTGCTTTTAAGTAATAATAACTTTGTCTATGTGTCATGTGCGAGCCGGAATTTCTCATGGGCGTAATTCAAGACGTTCGGTTAACATACAAAATAATTAAAATTACTTCGAACACTCAACCTAAAACACCACCCCATCCCCACCTCAAGACGTGTCTCCTGAACCACTGGGGCTAGAGAATTACCCTGCGGGTGAGGGGGTTTTCACGGGCGCTAGACTTTAAAACACCCCAACCGCACCTGACCACCCCCAGATGAATGTCTGTAATCCTGTAGCTAGTAAGGCAGGACCCTAACAACGCAATCTATAAGAAAATTATTCTAGGACGAGTATTAAAACCTTATATAAAAACATCCTGGAAATGATATATTGTGATTACATGTATATATTAATTGATAGACCGATATACACTAGCAGAGTGCTGAACAGATAGATCTATATACTAAATGTTAAAGATAAAAGCCGAGTATCGTTAAAACTTGATTTCTCAAAGTAAAACTTTAGCGATATTTTGTAAAACTGTCAAATTGGTTTGACTTCACCTTAAATTCTCCTTCTAAATTCAACCTTCCTCATACCCAGTCCATTAGTGTATTTAGTATATTAGCTTATAGACCTAATGGATGGTAAGACGCGTTTTTTAATATATATTAATTTTGGCCGCAAAAAAGTTTTATGTTTTAATAGTCTGTTAATGGCCACTTATCGACCTCAGTGGTCTTGGGGTAAAATGCTCGCCTCAGGACCCAATATTCTTGGGTTCAAACCCAATCGAGGTCAACAGATTTTTCTTGAGCATTAAAAATCCGTAGTACAACTTCCTTCGGAGGGGAAGTAGAACTGTCGGTCCCATGTCGATTGTGGCATGAACCTTGGAGGGTCTGTGAAAATACCTTTCCCGGCAAAATTGGGAGACCCTTTCGTTCTAGTTCATAGAAAATTATCGCGTGCTGATGTAATCAGTCGGGTCATAAAGTCCACGTTAAATACCTTCAAATAAATAAAAACTTGCCACTTAGTTGCGGAGGAAGTTAGAGGGTGTAAGAGGGGCGCAGTTGCGGGTTTCAACTTCTTGGAGATTACGAAACCGTGGGAGGCGGAGGGAGGAGATGGGGGGAGGGG
>CABFVX010002015.1:0-32349 GCA_902151425.1 Timema shepardi
CCCCCCCTCTGCCCCAAGTCATCGTCGTTCGACAAGAGATTTCGACACGCGCAGCCTCTCTCAATAGCTACCGTGGCACACAAGGTAGAAGACTATCGTGTCACGGTTTGTTTCCAAACAAAGATATGTTTATCGCGAGGTCCAAGCCGTATGTGGATACACATACACATACATACACAGTAGAGGCCTGGGGTGACCCGCATTGGTGGGCACACGGGCCTGGGCGTCATACTCCTCTCCTCTTATCTAAAGGTGACGTGGAGGTCAAGGCTCTAATTCTGTCCAGGTGTACTGAGGGCTGTGTTAAATGTGGTGCTGGAAGAGAATAAAGAGGATAAAGTGGACAGATCGGCTGACTGATGAAGACATTATGTATGTATATAGTACTCAAAACAGAGGTTGGTTGGATCCTCTTGACAGTTCCACCGTCAACTGTGCTGAGCAGCACTTGAGAGGCGTACTAGAGAACTGAGGATTGAGGTAGATTCCGTTGCTTTCCTCACTGATCCAGATATTGCACGTCAGTCTGTCAAGCCATCAACTCGCCCTATTAGCGACACCCTCACTCCATTCATCACAGGGACAGGCTGTATATTGAATGTTATTACTAGTTTCATTCATACCTCTGCAACTTCCATATTTGTCAAAGCCATAAGTGAGGAATGAGGCAGATCAATGAAAGAAATAAGAATAAATGAAGAGAGAACAATTTATGATTAAAATAACCACAGCTTTTATTTATACTTTTTTTTTAGAGAGGATTACTCCATCTAGATATCGTATTCGGAGAATTGAAAAATGACTCCTGGACTCGGGAGTAGAACCCGGGACCTTTGGCTTAGTACGCCAATGCTCTAACCACTGAGCTATCCAGGAATCGTCCCGTGCTCAGGGTCATTCTTCACTCATATTTTAATACAGAGTCCATGATGGACGTGGGGAAATCGTCGACTACTAAGGTGTGATTTTATTATGATCACGAGCCATCAGATCACGCAGCCACCTTCCGACTCGGTAGTTTGGCTTAATGCTGCCACTTGTACAATTATTATAATTTATGCAGGTACGAAGAAACACCAACTGGATTGGTTACATTAATAGAATAAATTACTAGTTGAAAGAAGGTAAGGTTCACCCACTTCAATGGCCGCGTGGTCAAACGCACTACTCTCGCAGTAGACTAGACTGCCGGTGAAGCGGAGATCAAGGTTGAAATCTCGGTCGGGTGTAATGAGGGTGGTTTCTTACACTTATTTTAAATACTATCTTCCCAATCCATAAATTCACTATCGTAATAGTAATTATTATTATTGTTATTAAGTTATTAGCGCCGCGTCTTACTACCCGTTCGGGTTATACGCACTTACGCTAATGTGTAATGGTAGGATGATTGTGGGATTAAATGGAGGACCTACAGTTTAACGTGGGATCCGAACCACGGTGGAGGCCTGGCACTCCCCACATTCACAAGTTGAGATTAATACACGTCTTGTCAGAGGTTAAGGAAAGGTTTTGTAATCAGATAAATCTTAGCTGGGACCGAGGATTGAACCCCGGACCCCGAGCACAGAGGTATGATACCTTACCCCTAGACCACCAGGTCACCCCGTAATAAGTACATAAGCGTATAAACCCCGAACGGGTAGTAAGACGTGTTGGTTAGATAGAAAAAGGGAAGGCAGAATGTAAAGGAGAAGGGAGCCAGGAAGAGGACTAACGCAATTGGTGGATAGCTTTTTTTCAAGAAAAGAGAATGAAGTTTCTTAAAATATATATTTATAAAAAAGGAATCTTCTGATAAGACATGTTGAAGGACTCAATTGGGCAAAGCAACATCAAAATATGAACAATAGGGATAGGTGTGGATTTTCTTGAATGGTTTCCTACTCAAAGCAATTGCCGGTACATTTACTTTAAGTTATACCTTCCTCATCCCTATACCATTTGTTTAAAAATGTTGATACCCTTGACGGGTAGAAAAGCGCGGTGAATGTATAAAAAATGAAAATGATACACTTATTAGACCTTTTGTGTTTAAGGGTCACAGTTTACATCTCAAGCTTGCTTCTAGTTATATAAATCGGAGGTTCTTACCCCTTTTAAGATTTCACACACCCCATTGTATTGCCCAATTCATCCCCATGCCCCTTTCTTAAGACTGTCGAAATCACTATCACCAGTTCAACTAGGCACCAGCACGATTTCAAAATATACCAATAACTTGGTTTTAACTCTACACATGGATATCTAAGAACGGAACAGCTGAAATAAAATAAAGATTATATCATATTTATTTAAAGAAAAATGGCAAAACACAAATACACCAGCAATACCCAGATTTTCATTTTAAAAAAAAGACCCTTTTAAGACAGCTATAAAAACTAATAGATCTACTTTCACGTATTCATACGTCAAGTCATATGATCTGCAGCTGTCATTTTGGATATATATTATCAATAGTGTACCACTTGATAAGCGTTCGATGTACATTTGAAACCACGTGTATCATAATATACTTGAAACAAAACTAGCAGCAAAGAACAGGACAAATTGGAAAAGATCTCCCCGAACCAAACTGCAATTTTTTTTTTAAGTTACAGTGAGAACGACCTTGACCAATTTCTTTCTAAGAAGGGAAATGGACCAAGGGGATGTGGTGAGGGTCGCAAGAAGTCCTCGAGGAAGTCATCATGTGTTACACTCTCGTTCAATCAAAGAGTTGGAGATGAACTAGTCAATCCAACTCAACTTACACAATTTATAGTCATTACCAAAATGTTCAATAGTTAAATCAGAGTTATTAATTTATCTTTAATTTCAATCAAACCCAGTCTAATCGTTAGTATTAAACGTGAGAACTACCTGTCACCCAAACACAATATACTTAAATATTTAAATCTAGCGCTCAGGTATAAACTGACGCACGTGAATGTATAGCGATCAGGCCTTATGCTAACCCTGTCTGGATCCAAACCAAGGACAATGGGACGAATACGACTGTGTGTCGTTAGGTACCACCTGCCTGTCCTCTTGCCAAAACCGGTAAAATACATAAATGTAGGCCTACGTATTTATAATCCATTTCAATCTTTAACTAATTAGCTCTTTGCTTTCCCCTGTGGCCTTGGCTGTGATTTGAAAATCCCTGCTTTAGTAAATACGAGCACAGAAGTAGGCAAAATAATGTATCGACAGACATACATGGTATCAAGTTTTTAGTGAACAATAGAAAGAATTGTACTGTTTTCGTGTTCAAAAAATTGTCAGCAGTTTGGTTGAATGTTCGCCAACTTCGATCTTAAGGCCTTTGGCCCTGTCGAGTGCAAGTCTAAAACATATTTTGTGGGATGGTGTGCAGGAGGACGAAAGGCGTGGCTTGGCTTCACAACTGACCAAAGTATCCTTCCGCGCCAACATGAACAGATGGATCACGGAAACCGTAGATGGCGCTAGCTACCCAAAAGGTCTTGCGGAAAAATCTTACGTTTGTAAACATCAGTTTTCTCGAGAACGAGTGAAATGTTTATAGTAATATTTTCAACAACCCCTCTAAGATAATGTATCAATGTTTATTATGTGTTACGTTTTCCTATTTTTTGCTATGAAGCCGGCAGTTTTCTATTGAAAAGTGTCAATTTTTTTCGATATTTGATCACTGTTAAAATTATAGAGGAGGTATGTATATAAAAGTATAACTTAATCAACATGCTTCTACTCTTGAACAAAACGTTTCCGAAAAGAAAATTGCAAAACAATAAAAATTCTCAAAGATAATCGTTTGTTCCCATGGCTCTCTATATTTCCACGCCAAATGAAAAGGGCCAATCGCTTTAGATCTGCTTCTACACTCAAGACTAAAAAAAACACAGACTTGCTCGCACCATTATTTATTTCAAAACAAACACTCAATCTTTTAACAAGAGTTTTACTTGCTAGCGTAGGACCTATAGCGTAATCCAGGATTATCCTAGCTCACAGACAATGAAACAATAAATGTGTCCTAACTGAAATACACTGGTCATTTGGACCAGACTGCTCATAGGACACTTGGCGCCGTTGTGAAAACACCTGTTAGTCCTACATTGTGTGCCTTTTTACTTCTGACTCACGTTTTTAAAGCCAATGTCTGCTCAACGACCCAATAGTCACGTTAGGTTAGATTAGTTTTGCGAGAGTGAAAGTAAATGTCCCGATGGTTAGGCAAGGCTATGTTATTTTAGATTTGGTCAACATACATGAAAGTTATCGCCTGCTTGTTATATTATATTAGGTCATGATAGGTTTGATCTGGTTCCAAAATACCTCCAATTTACTTACTAATACTGCGCCAAACGTCCTGCATGAATTGGTCCAAAGGGGTAGCTTTACAGGGAGAATGTGCCAAACGTACTAAATACATTTTATTAAATAAAGTAATCTAGTCAAATATTTTTGAAACTGTTAGTAACCAACGGATTAACCTAAATGCTATCTCCATTGTATATATTATTCGTTTTAGTAGAGTAGTGTCACTATACTCAATTACATTTTCTTTTAAGACACGCTTCTACAAAGGAGCTTCATTTCCCCATTTAATTCAATTAAAATTAGGTTATTTTAAAAATAAATTTGAAACGGATACTACAAACGCACCATCAGTACATTATTATATTATTTTTTAATGACGTTAAACTAAATATCATACCAGTCTTTCAAGTAATCAGATATTAAAGAAAAAATTATTTTCTTAAAAAGCTTGATTCTCAGTATTGTCTTTGAATTGAAACCTTTTTTATTGGTATTTTATAGTATTTTGATTAAAGGAAATATTATTTTAAAGAATTATCCGCAGCCTATTCTTCTTCTTTCATTATAAATAACCAACTATACCAATAAATACTGAAAATAGCCAGCTGGCAGTGGAACGGCTCGCGCGAGGTATTATGGGAGTAAAAGGGAAAAGAAAAGACCTACGATATTCCAGAAATGTGTGCAGTACATTCATATTTGAATGATTACTCGAAATTTTCCGCGGTGACGATGGGGGACAAAGCTTCAAAGTTTCTTGTTAATAACTACAGTATGTCCCTGTTATGACAGAATGAAGATTTGTGCACAGTGCTTATCTGTGAAGACATTCTAAAATGGTTAAAAACAGCCTTTTCAACACAGTTTTTTTTTAATCCAAATACCATTTAATATTTCAACAATGTTCAGTATTAGGAACATCTATTAACTCTTTATCTCCATTAATGTTTAATAAGAAATGATCCACGTGCAATAGTGTTCGTGTAAATGTACGCTTTATAACAGACTGTATCACAGAGTTGATTGGTATGTGATGCACGCCCTTAAATCCTATTTTTAACTTATTTAATTCAATCCTTTAATGCGGGCCCTCCGGGGATTAACGAACTCAGCGTACTTATGTTCTAATATACTCACCTTAAGGAGTGCTAAGCTTCTTTATTTGATAATACAGTAACCAGAACGCTAGTTTTATAAGGAAGGAATAAGTAAACACCTTTATTATCTTGTCCCCTTAGGCTAGTTAAAAAAAACAAGTCACTGTTAGCCATTTCTAGTATTAAAACGTTAAGACTGAAAGTATTTAAGCCAATATAACTGATATGATCTTCTGATGATAATTTTTGCCTCAATAACGATACTAATTTTTAATCGTATATTTTCTAATCGCGGTATTTATTGGGTTATTTATTAAATAACCAGGTAATTTTAGCTCATCGTTTACGAGCCGATTTAATTTAGGCTAGCAACGCTAAATACTAAATACTCCATAGGATGAGGAATACTATAATACTTGTAAGACCCGCTTCGGTGGCTGCATGGTCTAAGGCGCTACCGTCTGAGTCGACTAGACTGCCGATGACGGGGAGATAAAAATTCGAATCTTGGTCGAGTGTACTGAGGGTGATTTTTCCAAAATGGTTTGCCACGAAAATGAGGGTACACTTCCTATAAATATAACCTCCATAGTTCCTTAAACCATTAGCGTAATTAATATGTAAGCGCATAACCCGAACGGGTAGTCAGACACGGTGATAAAAAAATACTTGTAAGGAGAATGTGGGCTAATCATTATCGGCTATAAATTGTGACCACTTGATTGTAAGGCCGCCTGCGGAAATATAGGGGACCTGAGAAGGTAAGGGTTTTTTGCAGTTTTTATAAAAACTTTTTTTTTTGCCACAACAAATTGAATATTGTTCCAATAAAAATATTAAGTTTAAATTTTATTCACATGGTGACAACAACAGTTGTATAATATTGGTCATGAACATAGCGGTATTAGATAAGAAACTTTTTAAATTAAGAGAAAAAGTTGCAATTAAATTTTAGGAAGCCCTTGACAAATATTCAACAACTGTTAGTATCACTATGTGAAGAAAATTTAACTCTGTTTCTATTGGAAAAAAAATATTGTATCCATTCTGGCAACAAAAAAATATATTTAAAAACTGCAATAACACTTACCTTTTCTCACGTGCTCTTTACTCCCAAACTAAACATGAAGATTTGTGTTTCTTACCATGCGGAACAAAGAAATTCAGTGGAAGCTGTGGATAGACACTGTGGAACTGCAGCACCCCCTATTTTCACTTTATATAGATAACATTTAATACAATGAATCTTTTTTTTTCTTTAATTCTTTATTTATTTTTGTAGTACAATATATATTCCTTAAGCTTAATGTCAGTACTTCAGTAGCCATCCCCCAGTTTATGAAAATTATACAAATTTTTTTGTGTGGAACTGTGCACTTCACAGTGCCAGTGACGTGGTGTTTGACTTGGTTGCGCATGCGCACATATCAGGGGTCTGGGGAGGAAAGAGGGACTGCCAAGTAGAGAGAGCACTGTTGCTCTCGCCGTGCCGGCTCTGGCGCCATGGTGGAAGGAAGGGGTTTTTTTTACTCAGCGTGTGTTGTGCTTAAACACCGTGTACCATATTCTTGAATGTGATAAAGTGTAGAAGAGTGTAGAATTAGATTATTCTTTTAGCTATTCTATTTGATTCATTTTTTTTTCTGTTCTTTTATTTAGCAGAAAGACTAAATGCGCTTGCAGTACTTTCAATGGAGAAAAATTTCCTCAATTGTCATCCAGAGATCAAGGAGAAAATTATTGAACTTTTTGCGTAAATTAAAACAAGAAGAATGGATTTAATTTTTAAATTAATAGATCAAGCTTGAACTGTAACAATTTAAGTTAAAGTAAGTAAAAAAGTTTGGTTTTCTTTTTACACAATTTTAAAACAAAGGCAAAAAAAATCTGTAGCATCAACCCCAATAATTTTAGCTACGAGCCGCCACTGAAGAAATTTCACGTAAAATATTTTTGAATTTTTAAAATATGAACCTTTTTATTATATGTCGATATGTTTCACACCCATTTTGGTGTGAGCCTTATTTATATATTAGGCTGAACCAACTGTGAATAACATATTTTTCACAAGTTTATTAAACAGAATAAAACGGAAAGAAAGCTATTTAAGAGGGAAAGAGTAAATCTACATTTTATAGGTTTTATTTCTGTTATCTAGAATATTGAAAAATCAAAGATGTTAATAAAAAATTGAAACCAAATCCCAAATAGATAATTCTAATTTTCATAAAAAATTAAAATAAAAAATAGTAAACATTGCACCCTTGAACATAACTGCTACATGAGCTGTTTTAAATCGAACTGTCGGAGCATAACGAAGAGTTTAAAGAGAAAGAAAGAGAGTATGAAAGAAGGGGGAAAAATCCTAGTTTAAACCCTTATGTCGCGTGGAGAATCGCAACAATTTATTTGAGCCTCTCAACAGGTGATTTTATTTTCTCACACGTAGTATAGTAATCACTTAATACACAACATTTGTCCACTCGTCGGTGAAGACGACAAATAAAAAACTGCCGTTCTAAAAAAAACAGAAGAACAACTCGCTACCAAAACAAATTGGTTAACTATAAATTCTAGGGTAGTTTAAACTGTGTTTCAGGTTGAAACATTGTTTAATCTCCCACCCTTATCCATTTCTACGGCTATACCTCACACAAAATAAAAGAATGGGATTGTATTTAATGTTTCGTCAGACGTAACATCACATCACAGTGACTATATACCGGGTGGGTAGTTTGCTGCGGTCGGTTGGATCAGAAGCTTCTAGACAACTCATTGGCGAAGAGAAATACCTCCAGACCGTCTGTCTGTCTGGTATTACACCTCTACGCTTCATTTCCTCCATAACTAAAAGTGGTTATTTTCACAAAGTGTGCAAGAAGTACCCGGTGTCAAGTGATCCACGACAATATCGATTCTCCTTCCTTCCCCCCTGCCCCTCCCTACTCTATCCTTCTTTTCCTTCTTACCTTACCTACCCCATAGTCATCTTCCTCGACAACCACCATCCATTACAATATTACAATTTGTTTCGTTTTCGTAAAAAAAGGATGTTATTTCGGGGGTGAAAAAAAAGAACACTTTAAAATAGAAACGTGCATGATGTAGGTGTTGTATACTATACCTAAGCTTTGAAAATATAAATCGAATTTGAGCGTCAATCAATGTCTCATACAACCAAAGCATCGCGACCACTTGGTATAGTGGGACTTTTAATAATTTTGATCCAACCAAAGTTTGAATAAAATCTCAACCCGCTTGGGGTATCATATGGTTTGAAGCGTCGCTCTAGTAATACATTGGACTGCTGATGACATGGAGATCGGGGTTCAAATCCTGGTTGGATGTAATCATTTTATTTATTTGGGGTATTTAACGTACACTTTCTGAACCTACTGGTTGGTTATATCAGCACACAAGAACTTTTATGAGAAAGAAGGAAAGAGCCTACACATTTTACCGGGAAAGGTATTTTTTTTCATTCTCTAGGGTTGTTTTACATGCCACAATCGACACGAGACCGACGGATTCACTTACCCTTCGAATAAATTTGTGCTACCGATTTGTATTTCTCAATAAAAAATCCTTCGACTCCAGCGGAGGTTGAACCCACAAACATCAGCTTCTTAGGCAAGAACTTTACCCCATGACCAAAGGGGTAGAGTTGGGTGTAATGAGGGTGGCTTATCTTAAATAGTTTTCCATCTCCCTTTCTCATAAATAAAGGTATATTTCCTCCTAATTAAACCTTACTCATCATTGGTACATTCGCGTAATTATACCTGTGTATAAACTAGACGGGTAGTAAGAAGCAGTGACAAAAAAAAGAGATGTAACCACCTCTCAGCTTTGACCACAAAATTAGACCCTCCAATAGAAATAAATTTGTGCTTTCCTTATGGCTCAGTGGTTAGAATGATTAACCACAGGGATTGGAGGCCTTGGTTTTATTCTGGGCGATATTCAAGATCAAATTCACTATTTTTTAAACAGGTTCATTTTGCAATCAAATTATAGTATATTTAGTCGCTTAGTGTATTATATTATACATACTTTATTTGGTTAAATTATTGTTCAAAATGTGGTTTCAAAAATCTACCATTCGGAAAGAATACATTAAAAATCCTAAAGATAAATATGCTATGTGTGGGATAAGACTTTAAAGAAACACACACATAACTAATTGTGTACACTTTAATTAAATCGAACCAGGGCCCCTAGGGCGGTAGTTAGCTTCTTCAACCACTCAACCACAGAAATGGTTTGTTTAATTGTTCATAACTAGCTTAACAAATGTAATTGGTCTTTAAAAAAAATCTTGAAAATGTCATGTGATGGTCAAATTGAAATTTTTAACGTCTTCATTATTTTTATGTTTTATAATAAAGTAGCATCGGTTATAAAAACAATACAGCTTAACGAATTAAATTTAAAATGTTATATTTATACACGGTCTCGTACTTTTAAACCGGATTTACTAAAAACTTATAAAAAAATACATTTGTGGTTTTGTTTTAGAACAAGAACAGAACAAATGTTTTTTGAAAATAAAATAAAATGTTGGTCTCCTCACTAACCACAATGACTTAGCTTGAAAATAATACCTACTCCTTAAAAAAACCTTTAACGAAAATATAGAAGTGATAAAATAAAATTGTGATTTCTTGGTAGTGAAATTTGACTCATTAATATAGCTTTCAAGTTTTTAGATACATTGTGTGTAATTTTAATTCAATCCCTTTGGTTAAATATTCGGTCGGATTGTAATCCGTGGAGTGAGAAAGTATAACACTTTACTGTTGAACTTATTACTGAATATCAACATCCACTTAAGGTGGGGGTGTAAGGGGTGCGATAAAATGCAGTTTTTATAGCAACAAATTGTTTGGTCAAAGCAAATCAAATATTGCTTAAGTACACACATATAGATTAATTTTCTTCACATGGTGATATCAACAATTCATGAATATCTCTCAAGGGTGTCCTGAAATTTCATGACAAACTTTTTTAAAAGTTTATCTTCTAATGTCATTATTCTCAAGACATATATTCAAAAACTATTGTCGATATCACCATGGGAAGAAAATTAAATTATTTTAATACCAGGTTGATATGTTTTTTATTTTAGTAAAAAAATATTATAAAAACTGCAAAAAACACTGGTCTTTTATCGCACCATCCTCCATCCCACCTTAAGCTATGACCCCCAAAGCGGCACACGACTGGCAAAAATTTGGGAGACACTGGGTTAGTCCTAACACGGTGGGTTCAACCTCTCCACCCACACCAGTGGGCACGCGGACAAAGGCGTCTATATTATTGTTTGGCTTGAGCTCGAAGTTGAATTTGTATAGATTTTTTTTAAATGGATTGTTATTCCCTCTTTACGCAAAATGCAAGTACAATTCCTCTAAATTCTACTTCTCCTCATACCTACCCTATTACTGAAAATATGCGAACAGCCCAGATAAGTAGAAAGTTGTGATCACACAAAAAAAAATTATTGTTTTACCAGATCTGAAAAGGAAATGAAATCGTCAAAAGTAAATCAATCAGTCATGGTTAATAATTTTCGCAATTCATATTTAATTGTGACCCGTGCCGATGGAATAGTGGTCTAAGGTGCTAGACTTGAAATATACTGGATTGCGGACCACGATAATAGGTTGAGGTTCAAATACATTGGAGGTAGTTGGAGGAGAGAGGAGAATTCTCTACATGTGAATTATCACAGTGCGTATCCCCTCCTACATTAATCAGTGCATTAATAGAATTACAATTTATTTTAATTAATCCTTTTAGACCTCCAACCCCGTATGCTTAAATCGTTAAACCATAGCTTTAACCGTGTAAATAAAAAATCCTATATACTAACTTAAGATTATTGTGTGTTTTGATATTAAACTACAATGTGAATACCCAAATAAAATAATATCCATAATTTCAATCCACTTTAAACAAAACTAGAATCGCACGCCGTACTAATTATTTATATATATAAGCATAATACCCCTTTAAAAATCAGCGGCTTCGGCTTCACTTCCGGTTGTATAATATGTCCCATTAGTATTTGTTGACAACGATTGTAAATGAGAATCATTTCTTAGTGACCCTCTAAATCTGGAAAGCGCATTTCAATTAAAGCAGATATAGTAGACAAAATATGTACTCCAACGAAAGTGTGAAACTGTTTCTCAAGTGAAGTTTTTATTATAAACAACATATTTTCTAACCATTTCTTCATTTTTGGCTGGGACTTCCAATTTTCGGTCACCAAGCAGACCTATGTCTGCACGTTTATGTGTTTAAGGGCTACCCGCCTGAAAGATCAAATATTCCTAGATCTACCGGCCTTCGGGGGTATTTTTAACGTTGTCTTTTTGGAAACCCCATCTCTCCCCTATAACTTGCAAACCCCCCTTCCTCCGCTCACCATGGTATTTTTTGATCAGCATGTATTTCCGCACCCTCTTGGATTTGAGGCTACTTGCCTGCGAAATTTCAGCTTCTTAGGTCTTCTAGAACAGAAGGAACTGGTAATTATTTTAATGGAGATATCACCTTATTCGCACGGTAAACATAACGAGCGCCATTGTTGCATTTTTTTTAAGGAAAGATTTAACAATGAATTCCTTCCCGCGCCATTTTGTATCATTAGTTTTAAAAAAACTTTCCCAGTCACATAACAACGCTTGTATCATAATCTCATTAGTTCCCGAGTCATTGTACCGTTTGCATGTTTTAATATGCTTGGAGGGGGTCACACACACACACACACACGTTAACCTAACTAAAAGAGGGGTTTTTTTAGAGTCTTTTAAACTGGGCTAATCTGCGCGACAATATATGCGTTTACCAGGGGTCGGTAGTGCGCATGCTTACTAGTGGAGAGAGAAAAAAAGGGGGGGGGGTTGTTGAGGAGGTGTGGGGGGGTTGTTTAAAAGGAGGGAGAATATGCACACACACACACACACACACAGTGGCTCTAACAGAGCGAATAACACATACCGAACCTTCCGACTAAACAAAAAAAAAACTACTTTGCCAGTTAGGCAAGCCCTGAGGGGCTAATCGGGGAAACATCAAAGTCCTCCTTGAAGCGGCTTGTAGTAGTAGCTTCCACACATATGATGTCTGTTACTGAGCGTTTCATTAAACGTCGATCTTTTTTTTCTTTCTTTCTTCCGGATGTGTCTGTTCTTTTCCCTCTCTTTTTCTCTCTCTCTCTCTCATCTTGCTTGGCTCTGTTCGGAATGTGTGGGCGGACGAATGAGTTTATGATTAGGTCTTCTTCGATGACATGTACATATATATATATTAATACTGGTTTGTTTTTTTGTAAAAAGGGGGTGAGGGTTAATCTTAATTTGTTGGAACCCACATCTGTGGTCACGTTGTCTAACCCGTCGTTCTCGTGTTGAATCTGATTGCCAGTGACGGGAAGATCGGGGTTTGAATACCGGTCGGGTGTAGATAGCTGAGGAAGTTTTATCCCTAAACAGTTTCCCACTCTCCCGTCATGCAAGTGCAGGTATATTTTCTATTAAATTATAACCTCCTATCTTTTTTTATTCCATTTGCAATTTTTTTTAACGCCTTGTCTTACTACCCGTTTGGTTTATATGCTTATATGTATTATCTACGCTAATGATTTTAGAGATTAGGAAGGTTATATTTATTGGAAATTTACCCTTTTTTGCGTGGATGGAGCGTGGAAAAACCACCCTCAGTACACCCGACCGAGATTCTAACCTTGTTCTCTCCTTCATCGGCGGTCTAGTCTACTCAAAGAGTAGCGCGTTAGACCATCCGGCCACCGAAGCGCTAAACAAGATATATACGGCATTTTTACGGCAGAACTGCTCGGTCCAATGGTGTGTTCTTCAGTAAAATAGACGCCGCGCAAATAAGACGTATCGGTGTGATTTACCTTTTGGAAATGTATTATTAATAATATATTATGTTATATAAATTAAATTATGAATAGTAAATAAACACATTTGTGGCCGCATTTCAATTTAATATGTAAACTTTTCCGTGTCAAACACTACTAATATCATACATACATCGTCACTGAAACAAACACAATAATGAAAGTGAGGTGTTTTTTTTCTTTTTCTAGACTATTGCCTTGAAAAAGCTCTGTATGGTTTGACCAGTGCCGCCAACGTTAGGGTTGCCAGCGGATTCAGTTGTTTTGAATTAATTAATTAATTAATTAATTTTGTTGTTTCGATTAATAAAATTAGAGGCAAGCGTCAGCGCTACGGAGGCGGTGCTTTCAGCGTCAGTAGGTATACACGCTCCCAGATTAGAGTTAAGGTATCATTCTGTCTTTTAAAAAATACGAGCTTAAGGATGTTGCCTACCTATGACGTCATGGATAGGATTTACCATGTTAATGAATTTACTATTTATTCAGCGGGTTTTAAAGATATAACGTTGAAACAAAAGCCATAAATTATTATATAATTATACATATAGCCTTACAGGTTCACAATATTATTAAATTTATCTTTAAGTGTTTTTTTTTGTAAACGTAATATTTTATAAATGCTCTACAACTCAAGCTATTTGTCTTGGTCACGAAAATGTCCTGTAGGAGTCTTCCTGCCAGGATGTAGATTAAAAAGGTCCGTGGTAGCAAATGTCTATCTAGAATAGGAAACAAGGAAAAGGTGAAATTAAAAAGCTAGTCAATGTCTTCAAGATGCAAATATTAAAGTGACTTTGTAAACTCGTCAGAGGAAGAGTGGAAGGGTTATCAGCACTTAGACAAGAGCCCTCTTAAGGGGAATTTCTCATTTTATTCCCTCTCTTTCTATTTCGTACATTGTGTGATAGTGCTTAGACTGATTAGGTGCGTGGATTTAATATGCAACCCGCTTCGCAAAATAGCTTCGAAATCTCCAAGTAGGCAACGTCGTTAAGAAAAACTCTATAGCCTCATATTATTTATTTTTATCGTGTTTAACGTTGTGTCAGGCTGAGCTTCTAAATAATTGATAAGTACAATCATGCACTACCTTGTAACCAAAGATAATGCATTCTGTCGTGCTTCAAGTTCCCCACCCCCTCCCCCCACCTTCCTCCCCTTCCTCTCACTCTACAAACGCACACACACACATGCACACAACAGATCAAAATCATAAACCTTGCACGCCACTCTCTTGATCAATGGTTTTTTTCTCACAGTTGACGCACGCATCTCTAGTTCAGATTCCTTTTTTTTTAAGTACAAAATGATTCACAAAGGGATGGAGGGTATTTACTCACTACCCGGACAAATATTAAGCAGAGTTCACACACACACACACACACACACAAATGCACACCACGCAATTAAATCTCACTCAACGATAGCTAATGAAGAGAGCGCTACAGAGTCATACAACCCCCCCACCTTTTGAAATACGATTCAAAGTGTCATCTCTGCGTCCGCTCGTGACAATAATCGCAATATCGCACGTGAGCTGCGTGATATAAGGGCTGGAGGGTGGAGGGGGTTACGAGAGGGGCGAAGGAGGAGAGTCTGCTACCCTTCTGTTTCCCCTCACGGCCACGGAAACTCGTATTTTCTCTCTTCTGTCGCGGTAAAGAGAGAAAGAGAATGAAAAAGAAAAAAAAGGATCATGAGAGAAGTCTAAAAGGTGTGTGTGAGACGGACAGACCTACAAATGAGTGTAAGAGAGATGAGGAATGTAAGGTATAGAGATAAAAAAAGAGCATGAAATATGATGAGAAGGGGTAAATGGGGGTAATGCTGTCGGAGAAAAAAAAAGGGGGATGGAGAGGGGTTAAAATGAAACGCATCGCATGATGACTTGATGGCGAATACTTTGTCACCGAGACATTTTTAAAACTTTAGGGGGTTGGGGGAGATAGATAATTTTGTTTCTAACAGAGATGGTTAGAGAGAGATGGAGAGAGATAGAGTAACGTGCATGATAAATGTTCTCTGCAAAGTTATGTAATCTTTTTTTTGTCGCTAATTTGTCAACATTATGTAGAGTGAAATTTTAATAAGTGTTCCAGTGGAATAACCTTTGTTGGTTTTTTATGTTTTCTGTGACACCAGAAAGTGGATTTTTTCTTTTCTTAGTATTACAACGGTGTATGTCTGCCATATCCATTCAAATTATTTTATAAAAATGACATTCTGACGTGTACATGTTTACGGGTTTTTTTATTAAGAGGAATTTACCCACCGCTATTTTTGTATTAAGAAGAATTTACCGACCACTATTTTTGTATTTAGAGGACTTTACCAACCGTTATATTTTATTAAAAGGAATTTACCCACCACTAGTTTTGTATTAAGATGAATTTACCCGCCACTATTTTTGTATTAAGAGGAATTTACCCGCCGCTATGTTTGTATTAAGAAGAATTTACCCATCGCTGGTTGGAACGTGGTTCAAACATCGAATTCATTTAGTCTGGTTTTTTGATTAGGGGAATATCAAAATTCAATTCCCTGCTGTCTGTATCAAGGGTCGTTTTCTTTTTCATAAATTGTATCTTATTCTCTCTCTTCTTGCAAATGAAGGTGCATTTCCTTTCTAAAAAACTACCTTCATTTTTCTTACCAAATAGCGTAGTAATATTTAAAAACACATCGGTGGTTACATGATTCAGAGCGTTACTCTATAAACAAACTGGAGTGAGGTTGTTACGGTTAAGTCGAGGTTTGAAACCCAGCCAAGTATAATGAAGGTATTTATTTTTCCTAAATGGTTTCCCACTCTCTCTTTATACAAATGCGGGTATATATGGGTTTATCTTCACTATCAAATTAATGTAAATATGTAGATTGAAAGGATGGACGCGGTGATAAAAAAAATATGTTTTACGATGGAAAATAAACAGGTTTAATGTGATATTCTATTAAACAAATTGTATACAAAATGTTGGCGTACAAACCGAACGGGTAGTAAGTAAGACGCGACGCTAAAAAAAAGCGTCCTAAGAAATAATAATACACGATACTTCAAAATACTTTATTTACATTTTTTGATAGTTTGGTTTGTTCCCCTTTCATTTAATAATAATTTAATGGTCCGTGTTCTGGTTGCTGTTTCGCTCCTAGAAGTAATATAAAATAAGCAGTTTGTGTTGCTGTTTCCACTCATGACGCTAACTCGGGAAATCAAGAGTTCAATCTCGACCGGGTATAAAAAAGAAGATTTATTTCGTCAAATGTTTTCCCCATCCTCTCATAAGACGATCGCCCCCACGCATTTCTTTAAAATTCACCAACTTTGTCCTGATTCCTTAGAATACTTAATACAAGTAAAGTATAGCTGAATGGGCAGCAAGTAAAGCTGAAATAAAATATAAGAGAGAAAGGGGGGGGAGATAGTCGATAATTTAATCTGCATTTAAAAAAAGCTACGCGAGTAATAAATAAGAGTTTTTTTTAATTGCAATGTTTTATAAAGGTTATACGGAAATTTCGTGTCGTACGAAAACCTGAATATTCGATACAAAGAGATTAGAGACAATGAGTGTGTGTGTGAGTGTGTGTGTGTGTGAGAGAGAGAGAGAGAGAGAGAAAGGACGCGGGGATAGATTCACCTTGCAGCTATCTCGAGCGTGCCTACTAAAAATAACACCCAACATTTATACAAGGAAGAAGCCGCTACCAGCCTTACGTTCACATTGTTATAACTTTTCTAACAAGTGCGCCAGTCACTGGTCTCTCTCAAGAGAGGAAAAAGGAAGGTGTCAAAGAAGGGAGAGAGGTAAAAGATGGACAAACTCAACTTCAATTTGAAGAGAAAAAAATCGTGTTGTGAAAAAACTACCGATTATTATTATTATTATTTTATTTCTCTTTCAGGTTGTTATTTATCTGCACTAACATATTATTTGATGATGAGGGTGAGTTTGAAGGAAATATGCTTGCGAGAGATAATGAAGGGCGGAAAGCATTTAGGAAAAAAAATTCAAACATATATATGCTAGCTTATGCCGATAATATTTCAGATGTAGCACCTACGTCTACAACAAGAGAATGCCTCATCTCATTAGCTCCTCCCGGCGGGCTCCTATTGGTCATCCTCTTATACTTTCTTTATGTTGCAAATGTATATTTTATCACACAAGTTAAAATTTAGAAAAAAAATGTTATGTTTTTATTAGTTATGTTAACTTAAATAGGATATATTTGAACAAAAAAGGTCCTAAATCCAGGTCAGTTAATAGACTACAATGGCTGTATGGTGCTCCGCCTTATAAATTTAATTGAAAGTTTATTAGAATTCATTGTCACGTGAGTTAGAAATATGTAGCCATATTTCTTTATTAGAAGCGACTAAAAAAGTGATAGGTATATTAAATGACGTAGGCAGTGGTCTATAAGGTATATAAATACAACAGCTAACAAAATAATACAATTTATTAAATATAAACAAATGTGTTTATTATTTTTTATTATTTATTTCAACCCTTCAGAGAGAGAAATAGTCCCACTACCCTAATGTGGTTGTCAAAAAAATCGGACTAAAGATTTTGATAAATGTTGACGTTTCATAACTCTTTGAAACTGAAAAAAAGTGTTTATTTCTGAGATGGCATCTGTCCGTCTGTTTGTTTGACTGTGTCTAGGCCTAGAACCAAGACAAATTTATCAATCGGATTAAAACTTAGTACCAAGGATTTTTATAAGGAGTCCCCCCCTCCCTCCCTCAAGTTTTTGGAATTAGAAGTCCAACACAGGGGACATGGTGGTTTAGGGGTAAGGTGCCAGACTTCTGTTTTACGGGTCCGTAGTTCAAATCCAGGTCCTGACACAGATTTATCTGATTATTCAACCCTTCCTTCCCCTCTGGCAAAGTGTGTACTTTCACGCTTTGTGAATGTGGGGATTGCTAGGCCTCCACCGTGGTTCGGATCCCACGTTAAACCGTAGCTCCCCTCTTCTTTCCAACATCGTCATTCTCACGTATCATTCTATCCCCTGGGGATAGTGAAACTCGCCTTAATGGTGTCCCCACCTCAGAAATGAATTCCTCCAGACACCAGGAGAGCAGAGGTAAGAATAGGTCGAATGTCAAAGATTTGGAGCACTAGCGCATCCTATATACATCCCTAAAATGGAGAGCCAATAGAGAAATAAGCTTTTTTTTCACCGCGTCATACTACCTATCGTACTGCGCTTATATACTAATTACACTAATGAGTTAGGCATTATGAAGATTTAATTTAGAGTAAGTGCATCCACATTTGCTTGGAGGCCGAGTGGAAAACCATTTGGAAAAGCCACCCTCAATGCAGCCGACTTGGATCGAACCCCCATCTCCCCGTCTTTGGCAATCTAGTCCTAGATGAGAGTAGCGAATTAGACCATGCGGCCACCAAAACGGGTGATAAATAATCGATTTTCTCGAACTCACCACTAACGATTTTGATTAAATTTTGTATCCAAAAAGTGTTCGAACTTACAAAAACTTAAAAATGGAACTTCTCATTTTCCCATGAAAAGTACTTTGAAAGTAATTAATATAAGCAAAAATCTTTAATTTTAATCATATCTCCGCAACTATATCAGATACAAAATAGCTCATCATTGTAAAGTTGTAGTAAGGGCCTACTATTAAAAATAAAAATATTTTAACTGAAATATATTTTTAAAACTAATAGTTTCCGAGTTATAAACAAATATATACATATTTGGGAGAGGGGGGGGGAGTATATTAAAATGCTCAAAGAGTGTTATATAGTTTTTTCTTACAAATCTTACGAAATATTACTAAACGTCTCTATTTTAAGATAAAAGAGTCTCTTTATGATGCACTGTACCCTTTTTTTTTATCCCGTCCCCTTACCTATTCTGTTTCTACGCATATATATTAATTACACTAATTGAGTAGGGATGAGGAATGCATATATTAAAGAAAACACACCTTAATTTGCTTGTAAGATTATGGGGGAATCATTTTGGGAAAAACCACCCTCACTACATATGACCGGGATTCGAACCCGATCTCCCAGTTATCGGCAGTAAATTGCGAGAGAGACGCCTTCTTAGACAGTGCGATCGACGAAGCAGATAAATGAGTATCGATGCGGATTTTTCTTTGTTATGGCTTGTTACGATAGGTACAGTAGCCCCGTGGCTTCTTTGGTGCTGACTGACAGCTCACAGCTGACTTCTGACAGTCAACATTTAGGTGTATACCTAAATTTTGACTGTCAGAAGGGACTGCTGCTAAACACATGTTTTTTGCAGATGATATGGTTCGGCGTAGGGATACATAATTTGGTCTAGTAACTTTTCAAAACCGTTAGCTGTCAGCTGTCAGTAAGCATCAAAGAAGCCATGGGACTACTCTACGTAGACAGAAGCATCAGTATCGTCTTGTCTGGTTTCCAATAATGCTGAGGCTGGGGCTTGAATCCTAGCTGGGTTTATTATGGTATTATTTTGTTGTCCCCTCTCCCCCCTTTGTATTTCCCCCTTCATCCTCTCATTTCTACCTTCCCTCTTATCGGCACAGCTTTTCAGGAAAATGTAGTAAGACCTAGGAAAAAAAAAGTGAATATCCTTGAATAATACTAAGACTAATGGCAATTACTCAAGTGTTTAGTGTAAATGTTTTCTTTG
Source organism: Timema shepardi (assembly GCA_902151425.1). Classification (NCBI taxonomy): domain Eukaryota; kingdom Metazoa; phylum Arthropoda; class Insecta; order Phasmatodea; family Timematidae; genus Timema; species Timema shepardi. The sequence continues at coordinate 19,993 of CABFVX010002015.1, forward strand.
TTTTTACAAACCCTCCTGTTTTTTTTACATCCTTCCAAAGCTGGTGCTTTTTAAGTACAGCAGTACAACTAATGTATTGTTTAAAACAACATGGTACCCGCATTCCACATACCCCCGTTTTTTTCTTCCATAACATATGCTCCTTGATAACAGATTTTTTCTAGCTTGTTGTTATCAACACATTCGTGTTTTAACGTTCAAACTAGTATGGACACCTGTATATGTTGTATTTAAGTTCGAGATTAGACATATAAATATAGAACACAAAATAGTTATAATAACTCAGGATAGTTCCCTAAATGTTTGGTAAATTATTATGTTACGCTAGCTAAATTTGTATTACGTTAACGAAATTATGTTAAAAGAGTGTTAAAATATATTAGAGAAAATTAACATAATTTGTGTGGGTGAATCAGCAGTAATATAGAGGTTCACAAACATGAAAACAGTTCATTAAGCCCGGGATTCGAATCCTAACATTCCCCTTCACTGGCAAACAAGAAAAGACGAAATGCACCTGTTCCTTCAGTGGTATAGTTAACTAAAACCTAGGTTGAAAGTGATATAACAAATGCTCAACGTAAGATCTTCCGATGATTTAATACATAAACCATGAACCATTAATAATTCAATAGTAGATGACAAAATGGTCATATATTTAACCTATCAATTTATTTGTTCTGTCTTCTAGATCAACACCTGCGATCTTTGTCTATTTAATTAGCTTTCCTGTGAGCATAATCCTGTGACATTCATGAAATTGATATTTTATGTTAACAGGTGATACGTATGACGAGGGTGTAAAAAAAAGTGTTTGGGGTGTGAGAACAAGGGGGTGGGGACGATGTACAAAATAATTAATTGTAATCGAACATAAATTGGATGTAGAAGAATGAACAGTTAGTTTTTTTTTTGCCTTGGACTATCTCTTTGTGGTAAAAGTAATATATTTATAAAGCATACTGTGTTGCTAATAAGAAGAGTCAAGTTTAGTTTTTGATTGGTTCAAGTATATTTTTACTGAAAGTCTTAAGTAATAACACCTGGGACGGCCAAGGTAACAAAAAAATCTACCATGTTTTGAAAAAAGAAAAGATAATTTCATATAATTAAATTTAACACCAAGATTAGTTTGGTTGAATTTAATATTTTACGGATTCTAACCTCGAATTCAAATTTTTATTTTCTTCTTGACCTAGTACCCGTTCTGATTATAAACATGTATATTAATTACACCATTAGACTAAGGATGAGTAAGGCTGTATCTAGATAAAAACATACACGCATTTGCTTTGAAGGAGGGTGGAAAATCTTTCAAGGGGGGGAGGGATTACACTCACTTAACTCAGTATGGATATGAACCTTCCCATCACTGGCAAACCAGACTAAATGAGCTTGACATTGATGTGTATAAATATTAATAAAATAAACCTTTTTAGAGGGGAGGTATAAGCAGAATGTTCGGTAAAAATGTAAGGATAGATGGTGAAATCTACAGATGGGTTAATGCATCTCGGAAAGTAGTTTGATATATTTGGACCATTGCAAAGAATGAAGTAGCATAGAAAGAGGCAAAATGGCAGTGTATAAAAGTGTTTTAACGCCAACATTGTTTTATGGATGTGAAGCGTGGGTTTGTCAGGAGAAACACAAGAGTAAGGTGAATGATGATGGAATGAAATATCTAATAAATATGTGTGTAAAAGCTCGTATGGACAGAGCCAGTAATGAATGGGCGCTGAAGGAGTGCGGTTTGAAAGGGGATCCAAGAGGTCAATGTGAAAGAAGAGTCTTACGTTGGTTTGGGCATGATGAGGGGATGAGTGTGGATTGAGTGAAGAAGCAAATATGAAGGTAGAAAATGCGAATAAAAAGGAAGGAGTAAGTCATGTAAGACGTGGCTAGATGTTGTAGATGAATGTGTTAAAAAAAAGAATTATAAAGCATTTTAAGAATAAAAAAGCATGCACAACTTGGTGTTTGAATGTTTGTGAATAGAAGTGAGTAAGCAAGGATAGGGAAGTGTGGAGAAAGTTAGTGAATATGAATTAAGTAATGAGTTTTTTTAAGCTATATACGCAGTTTCTCGACTACCCTGTGAGTGAACGGCGTTATTAGGTATGTAGACTATGTATGGATAAACAAAATTTCAGATTGGGGATAAGGTAATCACAGTGCATCAGATTGAAATCAGACACATTTTGCTTGTGACCAACCCTGCCACTCACAAGGCTGTTGATTACTAAGACTCTAGGGGTAAAGGATGATGATGGTAAATAAGAATGGCTGCAACATAATTTGTCTGAATTAAGATCGAAAAATACTCAGTCAAGTTGGCAGTGGTTGAACATTGGACCCCCCTCCCCCTTCGGGGAAGAAGCGGACTAATCGTTAGTGTCGTCTAGTCTTGTTTGAAGTTATTAGGGATGTAGGGGTACTAATCCCAGCTGGATGTACTAAGGATATAATATGTTTAACAGTTTCCTAAATTTATCTCCAATCAAATGCGAGTGCACATCCTTTAAACTCTGTGTTCCACATAATTACCCCACAAGTATATTTAAATGCGGATATAAAAAAAAACTAGTGTTTCGTGGAAAAAGTCAAGCACACTAGCCGCTTTGCCAGTCCACCTTAACAACCGAAGAGAAATTTTTTAAAAAAAATGGAAAATTGAATGACCATTTTCGACAAAAGTTATACCTTAAACAAACTTGGCACCGACGAAAAATGTACTTGGGGTGAAATGTTTGATTCACCTTTCCAGATTTGGAGACTGCTTGTTGTGTATGTTCTAGAGTTATGTTAATTTGTAGGTCGTGTGGTAATATAAGGAATTGTTATAGAAAGTGTATGTTAATCATCTAAAATCATTAAAATATCTACACTTATTTTATCAAATTGTGAAATGTATATTTTACAAAAGCAATTTCTCAAGCAGTAAATCATAAGGAAAGCTAAAGAAATGGAATTGCAAAGACGTGAATTCTGTTTGAGCAATTTTTACATCCTACAGAAAACTCACAGAATCCCATTTAAACGAGTATTCAAAGCAAAAATCTCAATTTAGATTCATCAACGGGACTTGAGAACCTCTTCTACTAAAAAACACACCAAATTATTTACGTGGAAAATTATCTGGACACGTCAGAAAAGCGTCCAACCCCTTTTCAACGTCGGTCCAGCGCAAATTACTAAGCTCTGGAAGGGTATGCTCCCCAATGAAAGGAAGGGTTGTTAGAGGCAAGATGGGTCACCCACCCCTTTCCAAAACCATCCCTTCCCCCCCATGATCTTCCCCTTCTACTCCTCTTTTCCTGACATCGCCACCGCCGACGCCGCCACCACCACGTCCTTCCGGACTCTGACGCCTCTCCCCTGAGTGTCAAGTACCAACGGTAATTACCGCACCGCTGACTCTGTTATATCCTACTTAAAAACATTGGCCCAAAGCACGGCCGACTGGCATGGATAGAGAGGGTTCTAGAACTACTGTCACGTATTCAAACTTCAGCCCATGTTATCTGCAGCAGCCAATTTTAGACTGGCCTACTGATGAGGGAGAAATAAGGGTTTTAATGCTGATCGGGTCTTCTGAGGGTGATTTTCTTAAATGCTTTCCCACTCTCCTTCAAAGCAAATGCGGGTATATTACCTCTAGAATACTTCCTTCCTCATCCCTACCCCATTAGAGTAATTATTATCATATATACTTACAACCTCAACAGGTAGTAAGACATGGTAGTTAAAAAATACTAAAATTAGTTCAATTACGGCCACAATTTTTTTTTCTGAACGACCCTTTCTATTAAATCGGGCTGTACACTATCCGTAATAGCAAAACCTTTAAGATGTGATGGAATGGGACGTGGGGAAAAGCCAATGGTTTTGTAGTATTTTTTTTTTTGTAGCAGATCCTGTCTTTGGAAAAAATAAATAAAATATTACCCCAGTACAATTATATAATTTGATTTTCTTCGCATGTTGACATCTTGAATATATGTCAAGGGTGTCCTAGAATTCAATGACATATGTTTTACTTCACTTAAAAATTTTGTTAGATAATGTCACCATACTCATGACATATTCAAGAAGTGTTGATAATAATAATAATAATAATAATAATAATAATAATAATAATACTTAGCACCGCGTCTTACTACCCGTTCGGGTTATACGCTTTAAGTACTAATTACTCTAATGGATTAGGAATTGGGAAGGTTGAATTAGAGGAAGTGAACCCGCATTTGCGTGGAGGCAGAGTGTAAAACCATTTAGGAAAAGCCACGCCCAGTTAACCCGACCGAGATTCGAACCTCGATCTCCCCGTCCTCAGCAGTCGAGCTCAACACGACAATCGCGTTAGCCAACTACGCCACCGAGGCAGGTAAGTGTTGATATCAACATGTGAAGAAAATTAAACTCTATGCTCTTACTGGAGCAATACTTGATTTTATTTTGGTAAAAAAAAAAAACTTTTTCCATAAAAACTGAAGAAACTCTGGTCTTTTTCTCACGTCCCCTTCCATCCTACCTTAACGTATCACGTCAGCAGCAACCACTAAGTTACACATGACTAAATGAATGAACCTCACATGAGCAGAGTTCGCGAACATCGGATCATCTTTCTCTCCACTCTGACGATGTCTTGTAAACACATATGTCACATGATGTCACAGTTTTCACGTTCTAAACGTTCACAGGCCTTACCATTAAAAGTCCATCTTTTTTAAAGTATCTCCCTTTTTTTTAATATTGGTGATTTGAAGAAAAAAAACTGCCTCAGAAAAAATAAATAGCAACTAAACTCTTAAAATTCCTGTTCCCTGTCTTTCTAATCCAAATGTTTCAAAACGCATGTTAAGACAAGGCGCAAACAAAGTCTTATTTCAGGTGTATCTCTTCTATCGCATGATAAACTATTCCTATAATATTTGTTACCTACTTCTTGTTCACGCGTGGTTTAAGGCGCCGGTCTCACGATATACTAGTTTCCGGTGACGTGGGAAGGTCACGGTTCGATTCTAGGTCGTCGGCATGATTCCTAAGACTGGACTTGGATTATTTCTTAACATATAACTCATTATGAACAGTAAAAAGTTTACAGTTCACCATTCATAATAATATGATTATTATATTATAACTCAAATAGGGCCTATATTGTGTTTTATTTCTCTACGTTGGCATAACCTCTTTGCTATTGTAAATCAGGTCTCTGAGTATATCTATTTTAAAGGTTTAACTTGTAAAACCACTTTAATTAAATGATATATTTGGTTCTGATTTTATTTTTATTATGAATATTATGAAAGACCTATTACTTGGCAGCCGAATTCAAAATGTAATATCCACATTTATTTTTAACCATATTTACAATCATAGTTATTGAAGCTAAAACCAAGAAAACTTTTGTAAAAAAAACAAGTATGGTGGCTACCACACGGTTTTTCAAACATACACCAAATATATTTTCTGTCTGCTGAGTCTACTGGTGTTTTAATTGGATAGAGCCTTTATTCGCATTTTAATTGCCTGATACGTATCAATACCAAGGTTTGTGTATGCCCAAGTCCATGAATAATGCGTGTAAAATTAAAGTTAAAGACGTTGCCTTCATGGAGATTTCGAAGCTATTTTGCGAAGCGGGTTGCATCCAACTTGACCCACCTAAGCTGTCTAAGCACTATACGCCAAAGTACAAAATAAAAAGAGAGGGAAGAGAAATATAATTTCACTCTGAGAGGGTTCTTGTATGTGTGCTGATAACACTTTCCCTCTTCCTCTGACGAGTTTATACAATCTCTTTAATATTTTCACCTTGAAAACATTGACTTGCTTTTTAATTTTACTTTTTTCTTGTTTTCTATTCTAGACAGGCATTTGCTACCACGGACTTTTTTAATCTACATCCTGGAAGGAAGACTCCTACAGGACATTTTCGTGACTAAGACGGATAGGATAATTTGTAGAGGATTTATAAAACGTACGTTTACAAAAAAAACTACTTAAAGATGAAAATAATAACTTTTTGACACTGTAGGACTATTTTTATAATTATTTAGGAATTTATGGTTTTTGTTTCAACGTTATATCTTGAAATCCTGCTGAGTAAAACGTAAATTCACTAACATTGGAAATACTATCTCGACCGGCCGTGACGTCACAGGTAGGCAATGTCCTTAAATCAACTTTGTGAATTACGTTTCTGTTGTGAACACTATAATTAAGAGTGTTCAAAACTTAATGCGCACAATGCATTGTGCATATCACCCAGCCTAAGGCTAAGAAATTGTACAACAATTTATTATATGCCTGTGTTTCAAACCAGAAGAGGTAAAAATGGTAGTCTTAAAAGTGCTGAAAGTATGAATTGTAAAGAGATAAATGACGATAGAAGGCCTAAAATAATGATTTTAACTAATATCCAAATCCCTTCATATCTTTTTCCCCTTTATTTGAGAGATTCTTAGTAATTTATTGCAATTGAGCTTTGATTATAATTGATTATAAAACTAAGTGTAGTGTACAAGGTTTTGTGGGACGATGTGATCTTGAAATAGAAGAGATATTGGTTCAGAAATACCTGTTGCTCATCTGAAGCCAAATTCTGTACTGCGTCTTAAATTTAAATGTGCACATAGTAACTAGGATGCAACGTCAAAATAACGTATACACGGAAATAAAATAAATAGAATATATACTGCAACTGGCTGTTATTTAATCAATTCTATTAACTAACTGAGACAAATATTAGTTAAAGAAATATTTGTTTGGGTGAAAATAAGGTTGTATTTTCTTGCTAGGTACCTAAATATGCTCTACTGATGTTCTGATAAAAAGAAACAAATGATGCCAACTATTTGAGTTCTTTTTTTTAATAATTACATACATAAATGCATATCTTATTCCACCGTTCCCTTATGAGGTAGGCAATACATTTTGCATAGAGTTAAAAAATAAACTCCGTACTTAATCCTTCGCTTCAACAACATCCATATACCGAGTCATATATGCTCTTTTATTATTCTAACATATTCTTAATGTTTCTCTTTTTTCACACATTCATCTACAACATTTAGCCGCGTCTCAGGTCAGTACACTCAACCGGGATTCGAATCTAAATCTCCCGGTCATCAGTGGTCTAGCGTACTGCAAGAGTAGCGCCTTAAACCATGCGGTCACCGAAGTGGGTCCTACAAACAATACGATACATGAAAGACCACACCTAAGGCTGAGACCAATTATTGAATAGATCAGAATAAGAACTTATACGAACATTGCACGACTAAAACAAATGCATATCGATTCAAAGGACATTCATTTTCTATCTTTTTTTAAAAGCAAGTTGTGAAATTACAGTGGTTCTTTTTACCGGCGTGCATAAACAGTTTCAGAGAGCTTTCTATATTCTATTTATGAAATAATAATAACAATAACAAAAAAATACTGTATAAAAAACCTTTCAAAAGATTACGAACCATATTTTTTGTTAAGTCATGGTTATGAAAATTCGTAAGCTTTTGGTGGAAAGTTGACTGTAAGCCTTTCGCCATCTTTCAGATTTATGCTGGGGGAGTGCGGGGTTGAGGGGGATTAACTCCATTGGGAGGTTGCGTGCTTTGCTATTTCTAGTTAGTTGCCCCATTTGATCCTCTTTATAGAGGCTGCTTTATTATAAAGGCCTTTACGTTAAAAATTGAGCTAAAGACAAAAAAAACCACATATAATTGCTTTTAACAAGTTTTAATTCACCAATGTTTCCTTTTTAATAAATGCTTAAATTAAAACTAACAAGCATTGTGGGTGGTTAGTATTTAGTCGGTGGTCTCTTGACTTACTGGTGACCGGGTGCAATTCCAGATCGGATATAATGACGTGCATTTTTTTGATAAATGATTTCTTAAACTCCCTTCACGAAAATGTGGGTACATTGTCTCATAAATTATACCTTATTCAACCTTATAACATTAGCTTAATCAAGGTGGGCGTATAGAGTATGCGACAAAAGGTCAGTGTCTCTGTAGTTTTTATAGCAAAGTATTTTTTTGGACAAAATAAATAAAATATATTTTCCCAAGTAGAAAGAAAGTTTAAATTTCTTCAGATAGTGATATCAACATTAATATTCAAGGTGTTTATCGTACACTTTAAGAACCAACTCATGTCAGCACACAATAATTTCTATGAGTGAGCTCGAAAGGGCCTACTAATTTTGCCAAAAAAGGTATTTTCACATACCTTACAGGATTCTTTTAAATGTTATAATCGACGTGGAATCATAGGCTTTACTTCCCCTCCGAGGTAGGTTGTGCAACGGATTGTTATCGCTTGAGAAAAGAATCAGTCGACCCCGACTGGGTTCGAACCTTATGACCACGGGTCCTGAGGCGAGCAGCTTAATCACAAGACCGCTCTGAGGTCAACTGGGAATTCGAACTTTTTAAATTAAGAGAAGAAGTCGTCATTAAATTCTAGGACAGCCGTGACAAATATTCGACAACTGTTTGTTATCCACAATGTGAAGCGAATTAATCTCTTCGTTTCTACTAGAGAAATATTTTATTTAGTAGTAAACCCTTTCGAAACTCTCGTACATTCAACCTTCCAACCCCCCCCCCCTTTTTTTCCACACACACACACACACACACAATTATTTATTCTTTTGTTCGAATTTAATACTCAGTAAGTAAAGTGTATACACAAAATAGTAAATAGAGTTTATTTTCGGTAATTGATACAAAAATATTGTTAGATTTTTCTTTTAACTTATATGCTAAAGAAACAATGTTTTTTTAACGTAAACTGAATATGCTATGTTAAAAGTCGGTAAAAAAAATATTATTCACAGATAAAAAGCCTACAGCGAAGAATAAGGTATTAGTTGAGAAAAAGAGATGTTGACAACAGAAATAATATATAGGATTTTAGCAACAACAAAAGTTTTGCTATAAAAACCGCAAAAACAGTGCCATTTTCTCGCGTTTTCTTCACTTCTACCTTAATGTATCCGTATAGCCACATTAAATTACTGCACACAATATTTTGGCTTTTAGCGATACGCTTTTTGTTATTTACAGATAAGAAAAAACGTTCATACAAATGGGCAAAAGTTTGGAAAAGAGTTAAGTAATATTAAAAATGCCAACATTGTTCCCACATTATGGTAACACTTTTTTTTAACTCGGTCTTACAGCCTGTTTGGTTTATACGCTTATGTACTAATCACTCTGAAGGTTCTAGGGATTGTAAAGATTTATTTAGAGGAAATGTACCCACATTTGCATGGAGAGACAGAGATATAATGGAAAACAATTTTTGGGAAAAAAACACATCCGGTGTAACCGACATAGACCATGCAGCCACCAAAGCTGGTAAACAATTCTTATAATGAGTCAAAGAAGATAAAACTAGTAGAATATAACACACATCCTTACTAAAGAATTCTTTAAATTTGTTTATCAACAAATCAAATGCGTTTTTAATTGAAGGCAACGTTGAGAAATGGTCACACAAGAAATCACTCTCCTAGTTTATATTGGATTTTTTTTTTCTTTATCAGTTTGTTTTGGTTTGGTTAGAAGAACCTTATATGACAGTGGAATTAGTTACTAAAACACGTATTTAAAAATTCATACTTCATTTGATATGCAGCTGCTATTTTCGATTGATAGTATCAATATATTTAAAATAACACTTAATAATATAGTAAAATGTTATCATTGTTGATCACAAAAAAAATGGAGTTGTATTTTCTAAGAGTTCCTTTCCATCAGAAACCAACTCTAGGTTACACCTTAATTACTACTTCGCCACTGTCGGCGCTTTTAAAAAAATGACGTTTAAAAGACAGTGTAAACGTTTTAACAAAAGAACGTCGTATCGAAGATCAGTGCCAGGAAGTATTTTCAGTCGCTGCATGTGAAAAAGGTTTGTGATTAAGATATAAGGGGACCCGACAGAACTAATGGCATAAAAGGTTTCATCTAGTCTGAATAAAGCGATATGTTGTGTGTGTGTTTTTTTTCATTCATAACAAATAGTGAAGAGATCCGTAGATAATCTAGATAAATACTGTACCTATATAATATAATATGTCATATTCTTTGTCGGGGTGGTACAGTGAGAAGTCCTTGGATGAATGTTGTATAAAAACTGGTCGTCTCCTATTGTTATGACAACACTCACAAAGAGACATCTACAAAGGACCATATTGTTGTTTGAAGGTGGGGGAAGGGGGGAGCATTTGTGGTATAGTCGTTTTATAATATTATTGACTTAAAATCGGCTAACTTCACCAAAAAATACGTTTCACTCTCTTTATAAGGTATTGATATGTATTTTTAGCGCCGCGTCTTACCACCCATTAGGTTTATACGCTTACGTACTAATAACTCTAATTGATTTAAGGATGAGGCAAGTTGAATTTAGAGAACGTATAATGGTATTTGCGTGGGGAGTGTGTTAAACCATTTAGGGAAAACCACTCTTAATATACCCTACCGGGATCAAACCCTGATCCCCACGTCATCGGCAGTCTAGTCGATTGAGAGAGTAATGACTTAGACCATGTGGCCACCGAGGCGGATAAATAATTTGTTGATTATCCACCTAATAAAAATACCATTTCATAAAGTGTTCCATTAAAAGTTATAGTAGGATTTTGGTAGGGATGATACTGTAAATCACATATCTTGACGTATGAATACGTGAAAGTATATATACTTTGCTAGCTGTCAGATAAAAATCTTCCCATGGAAATGTAACTGTAGTAATAATTATTTGGAATTTGTTTTTAAACGATTCTAAAGCTTTAGGTGAATGAACATATTCCAAACATGCTTATTAAAACTTATATTAAAAAGTTCAACCGAAGTTTAAATATTTTTTTTAATTAGAGGATTTAAAGCAAACACAATTGTGTACCATATTAAACTAATACCATATCAAACTAGGTCACTTAACACTAATACGCCAACACGACTGTAAAAAAAGTTCAAGTAGCTGAGTGATATGAAGATCCTATACAAATGCGAGATTATTTTAGTACTAACTAGACCCAAACTAGGGTCATTGATACCAGTGGCTAGCTCTCCTGATCACAAAATCATAATATTTGGTCATTGCCACATAAACTACATTTAATAATAATAATAATTATTATTATTATCACCGCGTCTTACTACCCATTCGGGTTATACGCACTTACACTAACGTGTAGTGGTAGGGTGATTGTGAGATGAAATTAAGGACCTACAGTTTAACGTGGAATCCGAACCACGGTGGAGGACTGGCATTCCACACATTCACAAGTTGTGATTAATACACATCTTGTCAGAGGCGAAGGAAGGGTTTAGTAATGAGATAAATCTGTGCCGGGACCGAGGATTGAAACCCGGACCCCCAGCACAGAACTCTTGACACCTTACCCCTATATCACCATGTCAGCAAATCATGACTGAAGAAATCTGGGAAAACAGGGGATTTTGTTTATATTTTGACCTAAAAATCTGCTTTTTAACGGGTTTTTATTGAACCATTGAGCGTGAACGTATAAATATTTTTTTTAACTCTTTTATTCAGCCTATAATATATTGAGGACAAAAAGGTCATTTACTGAGTTATATGCATATTTGGGACAATTGAGCGTCCCGAAACTATTTTTCGGGACGCTGGGAATACTTGTGAAAAATCCGGGACAATCCCGGATTTCCGGGACGTTTGGTCACCCTAGGCTGTAAGCATGTATTATAATTATTCTTATGTGTAGTGATGAGGATAGAAGCGGTTAAGAGGTAGTCTACCCGCATTCGCATGGAAGTAGATTGGAAAACATATGAGGGAAAACCACCCTCAGTAGACCTGACCAAGATTCGAACCCCGATCCCCTTCTTATCAGTGAGCCAGTCTAACGCCATATTGACGCCTTAGACTATTCGCCCAATTGGGTGGGTTTCTAATAATTATTATTATGATTATTATTACTATTATTAGGCCTATTATTACGCTTAGCAGCAAATTTTTAACGACTTATTCTTACTGGTACGGATTAATAAGGTAACTTAGAAGGCTACTTAAAGGAAATGCACCGACGTTAGCACTAGGAGGAAACCACAATGATGAATCATGTGTGTGAAAATATTCCCGGTGCCCTCGATAGAAATTTGAACGGACGCTTCCCCATCACCGGCAATCCAGTCCTTTAAGATCCCGACACCTTTTAAATGGCCTTATGATCACCGGCGCGAGTTTATTTATAACTGGGCGCGTATTATAGAAGGTGGTATGGTCGTGTGTTTTGCCAATGATTGGGGAGGTTAAGGGTTAAAACATCTGCCGGGGATATCCCCCCCCCCCCCA
>CABFVX010002015.1:42668-59363 GCA_902151425.1 Timema shepardi
ACACTAGTCATTTTTTCCCCTCCCATTCCCTCCCTCTTCAACCCTTTATTTATGTCTCTTGACAAAGTGGTATGTGTGTGGCAAGCGACGTCTGGTTCCTAGGCAAGCAATTAATATCCGACGCTGGGCGTCCCAGTCAATATGTTAGCATCATTAGAGTTGAAGTCTAATGGGGGAGTTGCATCATTTCATCTCATCTTAAATACATCTCGAGAGTTATCATAACGGTCGGATGGGGAGACATAAGTCATCTGACGTTTGTTATTACCTAACCCACGTCCTAAAGTACGACGAAATATCGGGGGTAATGAATCACACAGAAAATTGATGGGGGTAATTAATGTAAAGGTGTTTGTCATAATTAGTGTTACGGAAAATATTTTGTACGTACTAGTACAGATAAAAAAGTAAAATATGAAATATATATATACAATTATATATAAATAGGCATATACATATATATAAATAGGCATACACACACACACACACACACCTTGATTTTGGTTGGAGGAACAGTAGAAAAAATCCTAATAAATTTATTTTCTGCCAGCATTGATACAATTTTATAATAATTTGTGTTATTTTATGGGTATTGTTAATATATATTAAAATGAGAGCTGTAAATAACATGACTTTATGTATGAACATATTAAAATGGTTTTAGTAACATTAGTAACTAGCTTCTACTTTTTTTCCAACCAAACTCATACGATATATACAGTATAACTTTTTTAATTCGAAATACAAGTGATATTTAAATAAAAATCGTAATATCCAAAATTTGAATTAACCATTTTCATGAGTATCTAGGCAGCTGATACACAACAAATCAATAACCTTAAAGTATGCTACACATAATGATACACATTTTTTGCATACTATATATAAAACATAAATACACAGAAAATGCACACATAAAAAAATTCAAACTTAAAATATAAAACCTTGAAAAAATTAGCGTACGAAAATTGCAGACAAATCGGAATTGATGAAAGCCGAGCCAACATATACCCTATATTAGGCAACCAGCTCGCCTCCAGTGCATAATTATCCGTTGTCACATTTACTATATGCCATTAGGTTTACAACTCCCAGCTTTATTTGACATTCTCGGCATTCGGAGTGGCTTAGTAAATATAGTTAAGCTAGGTTCGAAATGAGTACAAACTAGAAAAAATTAACATTGTACAGGTTTTGAAATATTCAAAATTCAAATTAAACGTTATCTATTACCATTGATTTAAATAAAAATTTCATGGAGAATCATCGTGTGTTTTAAATATCAATAATTTTTCGAATTAACCAATGATGTATTAAACAAATAATAATATTTAGCACCGCGTCTTACTACCCATTCGGGTTATACGCTTTAAGTACTAGTTACGCTAATGGATTAAGAATTGGGAAGGTTGAATTAGAGGAAGTGAACCCGCATTTGCGTGGAGGGAGAGTGGAAAACCATTTAGGAAAAACCACCCCAGTTCACCCGAGCGAGATTCGAACCTCGATCTCCCCGTCCTCAGCGGTTGAGCTCACCACGACAAGCGCGTTAGCCAACTACGCCACCGAGGCGGGTTATTAAACAATTAGTATAAGCTACTACCCTCTTCGCACCCCCTCCCCTCTCCCTTTTTCAACCCCTTTATAAATAGTTAATATTTAACACTTATGTTATTGAAGTTGTCCCTAACCATTTCTGGCAAATTTATGTTTTTTACCACATATAAAAGTAGTTGTTTATATTAGTTTTGGAAAGTGTAGCCCAACTCCCCCATTAAAACCATTCCCACTTAAAAGTTTATAATCTAATTCGAATATTGAGTTGTCCTAACTACCTTCAAAGTTTAAAATGGTTGTGCCATAATATTAATTTGTGGAGATATTTTTACCTGTCTACCAATGTTCATGTTTATACCAGGCTGAGCAGTAGATGTTTACTATAAGTTTTTTATATTTTGACCCCCCCACCCCTTTTTTTCCAATTCACTTTCAGAAATCAAAATTTTTTCGATTGATTTAATTACCTGAGGTTGTCTCTCTACTTGTCTGCAAAATTTTAGTTTTACACCTTATCTAAGAGATTTTTTTTAAACATTAGCTCCCCATTTCCCGTAGCCCCATTATGAAATTTCCCAATCTTTGATTTTTCTGGTTAAATTCCTGACCAGCAAAATTCCAAGTTTCCAGACCAAGGGGTTGAGGAAACACGGTATTAAGTGAGTCACCTTTCTGCCCCTCTCCATTCTTTTAAGGGGGGAAAAAAATTGAAAATCATTCAAACAATTTCACCAAATTCATTTTTAATTTCAAGGATCTATGTCCACTGGTTCAGAAGATACACTATTGAATTTTTAAAATTTCAACCCCCTCCTCCGCTCCTTAGTGTGTCAAATTTCAAATGTTAAGCCTTATTTGGCTATCAGCAGCTAGCCACCTGTTTGTCAAATTTGGATTTTTATACGACATTTAGTAGTCATTTTCATGTTTAAACTCCCCCTCCCCCAACATCATCATATTTCCTGGAGTTCCATTTAAAAAATTCAAGGTTTTCAGACTTTTATTATTTGGCTTGGTCTCTTTACCTTCTTGCCAAATTTTAATTATCTACCTCATCTAAAATGATTTTTTCCTAAATAGAGTCTATCCCCACCGCAATTTCTGGAGCCCTATTTTTAATTTACCCGTTTTTAGACTTTTATTGCTGTATGGGGCGACCCCCCTACCGTCCTGACCAATTTCAGATTTCCAGCTCATCTGGGAGTGGATTTTCTTTTCCAGACAGATTTACATTCATCTTTGTATATATAGAGAGTTACGTATTTTAAGTCTCAGAATTTGCCCTCCGAAAATAAACTGACAAGATTAAGATTAAAATATTAAAATATCATTATAGTAACACGTTTAGATTCTATCTGCAACCATGAGCTAATCTTATATCCAAAGAATGATGGATATCCCATTTGATCAGCTCACATATCCTTTTAAAAATCATTATTATTAGCACCGCGTCTTACTACCCGTTCAGTTTATACACAATTACGCTAGTGTGTAATGGTAGGGTGGTTGTGAGAAGAAATGGAGAACCTACAGTTTAACGTGGGATCCGAACCACGGTGGAGGCCTGGCATTCCACACATTCACAATTTTAAAAATAAGTTATTAGTCAGTTATTATGTTTAATCTGTTAAAATTAAATTCACTAGTATAAGTTCAAAAATTAATATTATCGACATCAAAACGATAAGGGCACTAAAGATAAAATTGTATTTATTTTAAAAAAATATTATTTAATAAACATTTCAAAACCCACCCCTATATATTATAGAGTAGCATAAAGACCGTAAGGAAAAATATAATATTGAAAAATTTAATTAAGTGAATGTTTATTTTGTATTCGTTACAAACGTATTGAATTTAATGGTTCGAAAGAACTTCAAAAGAATTTGGTCACAGTTCAGCTCAACTAAATTACTTGAAATGACAATAATTAATTTCATTAGGTTATAATGAAGGGTAAGATAAAAAAAACAAGGAAAAAACCCTATCAATCTTGGAAATAGAAAAAGAAAACCAATGTATGTTTTGATATTTAAAATATTCTCAATGGTATTTACTTGGACAAAAGCGCTAGTTTCGTCTAAGGCTGCGTTCACTTTGGATACAAACTCGCGCGAGTATTAGGTTGCGCTAAAGTGCGCAAGCAGCTCGCGCGTGCCCAAAGTGGTCAAACCGAGTGCAACTATATGCACGTAGGCCCTTATGATCGAGTCGTCGAAATGGAGTCATTGGACGAAGAACGGTTTGTGATGGTGTGTCGAAGTTTCTAATAGTTGATGTGGAACCATTTAGAGAAGAAGAGGTGAACGATTATTTTAATGATAGGTAGATAGAGGGAGAATATATCCGTATTTTCTCTACTCTCCTCAAGCAGCCAGAAATTGATCGTTGACTACTTTAGAATGATTGATACCACTCTCTCTCTCTCTCTCTCTCTCTCACACACACACACACACACACACACACACATATATATATATATATATATATATATATATATATATACACATCTCTTTAGAACACAAGGAACAACACATTCTCCCACGACACAAAGGCAAAACGTCATTCATTCAATGTACCAGTGTACACGAAGAAAATAAATTTGTTTGGTCCAAGTTGCACCAGCATGTGCAAGCCTGCACATCCAACAGACACGCAACGTGAACAATTTCGGCGCGTCACCAATTGATTAGACAAATATTCTCGAATTTTGTTCCTTCATGCGCGCACGTTCGTGCATACAGTTTACCCGCGCAAACGTGCCTCCAAAGTGAGCACAGCCTAATAAGATGTCCCGGTGATGAGGTGGTAACGGTTCGACTACCGACAGGACGTACTCATTTCTTCTCAATTCTACCTTTCTCGTCTTTAACTCACTAGTGAAAATAAGTGTATATCACTAACAGTAGTAAAATTTGATGTACAAAATTAATATTAATAATATTCACTTAAGGCCGCCACCTACCTGAAGGGGGAATATTCTCACATTTCAGTAATATTTTAAAGGCAATGTTAGTTCTGAAACTTCAAAACCTTTAACAGGGTGTCTACCATCTGGGAAAATCAGGGAAAACGGGAATTAGCCGGGAATTTGAAGTGATCGGGAAAAAACGGGAATAAGTCGGGAATTTGGTAAATCACAATAAAAATCCGGGAAAATGATATTTTACTTAAAATATGAAATACGATAATCAGTAAATGTAACTTTTTTGTTTGTAGCTGTGTAATATATTTTTAACTAATAATAAACAATTTTAATACAAATTAAAAAATATTCAAATTTATTATTATTCATAAAAAAGGTTAATAGAAAAATGAGGGCGGAGAGGGGGGGGGGTTCCGAGTTAGGAGGATGTGACATACTTTTTTAGTCGGGGAATTCTAGTAAATGATCAGGGGAAATTAGGGAAAAGGTCGGGGATTTCATTGGTCAAGTTGAGTAGACACCATGTTTAAAATAATTCTCAATTATCTTTTAAAAATTGACCATTTGTTTTTTAACCATTTACCCTGTTCTGAGAAGTGTGACTTTTCGCTTTTTACGATGCTAAAAATGAGCTAATTCTATCCTTTCTTTTGTTTGTTTTTTATTTAAAACTTGAATTTTATGATCTTTTTAATTTTATAGAGACTCTTGGTACTTTTCGCCTCCATTTTATCGTGGTCCATATTTTTACATGACAAATTATTTCTTAAATGAAGCAGACTTTCCGAGTGTCTACGCCACGTTTGAAATACCACGATTTAAATTAAGAAATCATATTTAGCATTTTAGCACAAAAGTCGTTTGGTAAATAAATATTATATATTTTTCTTTTACATTTATTTGAAAAATTTGTTTCTTGCGAATATTTATTATCCTACGCTGCTGAATGAGTCGCCGAATGGAACGTATCTAATGTAAATTTAATTTTTTAAATTTGTTCAAGATTCTAGATAATAATACAAATAAATATAGCTTGCGAGATGATTCACAATTTTTATTTTTTAAATAGTTACAATACTCTGTACGACCATCAATGTTTTGCTATAGCTTTTCAAAATAATCCATATCTGCTGATACTAGCGCTGTCTGAAATTATCTCAGAATATTTCGGATCGTCTTCTAAGTGTTTAGGATGGTCTTGAAAACCCCAGACTTTTTGAGGTGTCTCAGACTTTCTTTAGCTGTCACAATAATTGATCTAATTTCACCTGAAATGGTCTCAAGGTGACTCGGGATTCTCTCGGTTTGTTTATTATTGTCCTAGGTTCTCATTTTGCCTAATGTCCCCTCGTTTGGCCTAGTTTTGTAGGACAGTCTTGACTAGCGTTGGATTGTTTCGAGGGGTCTCGGCTGGTGTCGGACCATCTCGGCTTGTGTCGGACCGTCTCGGCTGGTGTCGGACCATCTCGGCTTGTGTCAGACCGTCTCGGCTTGTGTGTATTGTTCTACAGCCTTAATTAGATAAAACATATGATTTGGGATCTAAATTGTTTTAGAACTATAGAAAATAAATGGTGCTATGTAGGCCTACATTTATTTTGTTCTCATGTGTATGCAATTTAGAAGAAAAAAACTTTTGAGAAAGGAAATCACCTTAATTCTTGAATTAAATCACACATCTTGAAAATGTTTACATCGTGGCCGGATAACCATTTGTTTGTGTTATCTTGAATGTTATTGTAATACTATTGAATTATATTTTAACAATTATTAGTTTTATTGACTAAATAAAGGTGGATTTTTTTTCCCCACCATACTCGGTAGCAAATGAAACAAAATATTGTGTTTATGTTAGATTTTAAAACGAATATTGACAATTGAGAACAATGCGTGTTTACTTATGAAAATATAATGTTCATATAAAAGCTTATCTTAAGACCGTAAACATCTGACTAATATATTTATGGGAACTTCAAACTTTACAATATGTTGCAAACAATAATCACATTAATGAGTGTGAACTTTGATATTTAACGACCGAGTGTCATAACAATAATATCATGTTGATAAAACTTTATAAACAGTTAATATTAATGTTATCATTTTGAGTCAGTGGTTTGAGGAAATCAGAAAACAAATAGATACTGATAACAACAAAAGGAATACAATGCAGCTTTTCATGGAACTTTTATTTATGTTAAACAAATATTGAATTATTTCTTACCCTATTGAAAACAATATATTGGAGGTCATTGTATGGACGATTGGTAAGCAAAGTATACATATGTATATATGTCTTGGCTTCTCCTGGTGTATGTGTGGTTTAAAGGAACAGATGAAAGATGGTTTAGTCTAGCATTAGCGTAAGTTCGTATAGCCCGAATGGGTAGTAAGAAGTGGTGCTAATTATAATCGTTAGATTTTATTCCAAAGTCGTTTTCATAACCGTTGACTAATCTCGCTAGTGTTTGTACCGGGGATAAAATAACAAACGCGCGTGCTGACAAACATTGCACATATCTGGTACGCAAATTTAACTGTTTTGGGGGAGAGTTTATGATCCCCTGTAGAAATACGAGTGGAATTTTTTCCCCCACCAACCTCACAGGCGTGCCAAAACTTTCAAAATCATTCCAAATTCCATAATGTTGTATTTCCTTAACGTGTATAAAAAGAATAGGTTCGCATTGTATGATGTTTCATCCGTCATAAGGTCCTCGGTTCGTGGCCACGAGTATGACATTCCTGCCTTAGACCATGTGGCCACCAAAGTGGGGTGAAGGGGGAGAGATAATATATTAATTATTAAAAAAAGGATGAATTTACACTCGATTTGTATCAAAAAAATTGAGTTTTGACGGTAAAAAAATTGCTGACATTTTTTTTATCGTCAAAACTGTTCCTTTCCTATAGACTAAAAGAATTATAGGGTATTGGATATGGTCACCTTGCCCCTTATCGGGCCTTGAGGTTATAGGGGAGACTGGGGCTATATGGGCAAGTGGTAGCATTGTCAAGAGGGACATCTCGCCTGCTATAAGAAATAAAGAGGAAGTGGAAAATGGTTAGTACAATAGAAAGAAAAGAAGGAGCTCTCTAACTTTTACCTCACACATGTTTTGTGTGAACCACAAACCAAAAGTTTCACCCCCTACCCCCGCCATTTTTCAACTCCACCTCTATTTATTCTCGTTCACAAACTAAACTCCCGAAAATTATTTCCACACAAACATTAATGTTTGTCAGGACACGTGCTCCACACGTGACGGTCGGTGTGTGCTAAGGTAGTGAACCAAAGGGAGCGAAAGATTTAAAATTCAAATTTGGAAGGAAATTAAACTTGACGCAGATTTGGAATCAGTTTATTTTTTTTTTAAATTGATATAACCCATTCCCATTACATAGCGTCACATGAGGGCTAAAGAATCCTAACTACAGTCCAATTTTCATATGAATTTGCTTATCTGCGAGTTAAAAAGTTTTTTTAGTACCGTGTCTTACTACCTTTTTGGATTATACGCTTATGTAGGCCTACTAATTACGTTAATGTTTTCAAGGATCAGGAAGGTTATATCTAGAAGAAGTGAACTTGCACTTGCGTTAAGGGATAATGAAAAAAAAAATCCACCCGCAATACACCCGACCAAGATCTCTCCGTCCTTAACAAACTAGTCTACTGCGAGAGTGACGCCTTATACCGTGCGGTAACCGAATACTTTGTATTCCTTCAACAATTCATGTGATCTGAGATTTTCCCGTTTTATATAAGATATTAATGCCTACAAAATATTACTAAAATCACATTAAAATATGATCAATGTTGACCGCAAAATTTATAGATTTATTTTTATATTTTATAAACGGGTTTTCCTATGAAAATTGAACTGAATGTTTAGTTCAATGGTTTCCAAGCTGTGGGTCGCGACTCCAATCGGGTAGACTCAAAATGCTTGTTGAGATTATAATTGTTATATTTACTTTTAAAATTGATTATAATTACTATAGGAAGGTAAAAAAAAAATCAAATTAAAATGTAAGCGATTAAAATGATTAAGAATAACTTTTAAGTCACTATTTGGATTACTTTTGGCTATTTAACTCTATTTCCTTTGCGACTTAATTTGCTGTATACGACCTCGGTAGTCTTGAGGTGAAGTACTCGTCTCATAACCCGATACTCATGGGTTTAAACCCAGCTGGGGTCGACCAATTTTTCTTGAGCGTGACCAAACTTCTTCCGGATAGTAAATAAAGCCGTCGGTCCCATGTCCATTGTGGCATGTAAAAGAGCCCTGGAAGATATGTGAAAATACAGCTCCAGCAAAATTGGTAGGACCCTTCAGCCTCGCTCATAGAAATTATTGTTTACCGATATAATTAGTAGGTTCATAAAGTTGTCACCTTAAATACCTCAAATAAATAAATAATTTAATATAGAAGTCTTGTGTTTGGGCGATCGACACTGCTAGCATAACTTCCTCAGTGTTTATTGATGCTCTTTTGAGACATCTTAGTCGCATTCTTATACTCATTAGCTAAATAATTTATAATAATGAAATCGAGAATTAGGAGGAAACGTATCACGCTCACTTGGTTTAGTGTCGGTGATGATGTTGGGATTAAAATTTATGTTGGGTGTACTGAAAGATATTTTGTCCTGAACGTTTTCTACCTTCTTTCTCGACGCAATTAAAGGTTCATTTCCTCTAAATTATACCTACCCTACAAGTGTAATTAAATGAGAATAGCCCAGGTGGGTAATAAGATTTAGTATATATAATAATTTAAAACCTACCTTGTGTCCTCCTATCTAATTAGTTAATATCTTGACTTAAAGCCCTTGGCTCTATCGAGTGCAAGTCTAAAACCTATTTTGTGGGATGGTGGGCGGGAGGGTGAAAGGCGTGGCATGGCTTCACAACCGAGCAAAGTATCCTTCCGCGCCAACAAGAACAGATGGATCACGGAAACCGTATATATGAAACAGATCTTGCGAGAAAATCATACGTTTGGAAATATCAGTTTTCTCGAAAACGAGTGAAATTTTTATTTTAATATTTTCAACACCCCCTCTAAAATAATGTAGCAATGTTTATTATTTCTTACATTTTTTTAATCTTTTGTTATGAAGCTGGCAGTTTTCTATTGATAAATGTCAATTTTATCGATATTTGATCACTTAAAATTATAGAGATGTGTATATAAAAAGTATAGCTCAATAAAAAAGCTTCTATTCCTGAACAAACAGTTTCCGAAAAGAAAATTGCAAAACAATAAAAATTCTTGAAGATAACTATTTTTTTGTCATGGCTCTGCATTTCCAGGCCAAATGAAAAGGGCCAATCGCCTTAAAGTATGGATTTAGGATAAAACCTACTCAAGCTAGTTTGTAAGTCATGTAATAAATAGTATAATCGGTTTTTTTAAGTACACATCACGTTAATAAATTTAATATAGTTTTAAAATAACTTAGTGTACTTAAGTAGTAAACTGGATGAAGGGAATATCACGATTATTTCGAAAGTGTTTTCTAAGGGCCCTCCCTACTTGACCTATTTTTCAACCCCAATCTCACTCAAGATGGTTTATTATCAATCGGAATGAAGGTATTCAGATCTCAAATTCTCTCCCCCTCAAACGTGCATGTCGGCAGATATTTCTTATTTATTTCCAACCCCCTAAACCCCAACAAGTGTGAAAATAAAATCAAAATAAGATGGTTTGTAGGTAAAATGTAAAATAGCTTTTAACATCCCCTCCCTCACCTTTTCCGCTCTTCCCCGTATCATATTTTGTCCTCCCGCCCCACGCACAAATATTCCATGACGGTAAAAGGATGAGGAGGGAATGGGGGGGAGGGGGAGTAAGAGAAGGGTAGGGTGGCGGGGGGATAGATGCGCAAACAGTCGCGTCTTGTTACTCGATAAATAACAGATCCAGGGAAGCGAGTTATGAGCTCTTTAGAGGTGAGAAATTGGATTTTCAGGGGTGAAGGAGGGGGATAGGGGGGTAGAGGGAGGGAGTGGAACGCTGGTAGGGATGAAAAGTTTCACTTGCGCTATGTTGGCTGCCTGCCGGGGATTTGAGACCCTCCCCCCTCCCAAAATCCCCCCTCCCAAACCATTCCTCGTATTTTCACACTAGAGTTTACTCGTCTCTCCACCGGGTTTATCATTTTTTTTTCTCCCCCTCCTTAAAAATACTTTGGTATATGATCATATTAAACGTTTGAATAACATATGGCTACAATTTTATTATAGTTCTGTATAGATTATATCATGAAAACCATAGCAAACTAGACTAGGTGAGAGGGTGGCCTGGTGGTCTAGGGGTAAGGTGTCAGACTTCTGTGCTGGCGGTCCAGGGTTCAATACTCGGTCCCGGCACAGATTTACCCGATTGCCACACCCTTCCTTCCCCTCTGACGAGAAGTGTATTAATCACAACTTGGGAATGTGTGGAATTTCAGGCCTCCGCCGTGGTTCGGATCACACGTTAAACTGTAGGTCCTTCATTTCAACTGACAATCAACCTTACCATTTCACATTTAGCGTAAGTGAGTGTGTATAATCCAAACGGGTAGTAGTAAGACGCGGTGCTAATAATAACAATAATATTAAACTAGGTGAGACTGAAGTTGTTTTAGGCATAGCCACCTGATTGGGGTAAAGTGCATTGATATATATATATATATATATATATATATAATAGCACGCATTGGTGGGCATGCGGACTACCCTTCAAGCTCAACAACACTGTTCACCTCCTTGTTACCAACAAATCTAGCCATAGACGAGCTTTACGGTTAGTCTGTGTGCTATAACCCCTCCCACTTACCCCGACTGGTTTGATGTTTTCTTCTCGAAGAGTACTCGAGTTTTCGAGAGATGAGGAGTGAGAAATCCAACCGAGACAGAGTGGAAGTTGGTGGTGGCACGCCTCGCTCAACTAATGTTGACTTAGCAAATATGAAATTCGAGGACATGGCACATTGCCACTGTTAATATATCCTCCCATCTCTTTATATTGAGGTTTTTTTTCGTGACTATAGCGGGATAAAATAGAGGGAGTAGGGTTTAGGGCATTAACGAATTATCTCCACTCAAGGGTGTTCATAAGAGATTTAAATTGTTTTTAAAGGTTTTTATTACTTGACTCTGTGGTCGCATGGTATAAGGCATCTAAAGAGGTATGTGTTTCATTTATTTGAGGTGTTTTACGTCGGTTTGGGTATCTTGAGAGAATGAGTGTGGATTGAGTGACTACGCAAATATATGAAGGTAGAGTGTGTGGATCAAAAGGGAGGAGTAGGCCATGTAAGACATGGCTTAATGTGGTAGACGAATGTGTTAAAAAGAGAAAGATTAAGGGATTTAAGAATAAAAGAGCATGTTTGACTCTGTGTATGGATGTTGTTGAAGCGAAGGGAGTATGTAAGGATAGGGAAGTGTGGGGAAAGTTAGTGAGGATGGATTAAGTATCGTGTTGTTTTTTTTGCGAAATGCACAGTTTCTTGCCTATCCCTTAAGGGAACGGCGTGATTAGGTAGGTATGTTTAACGTGCCCTTTCTGAACCGACCAATTAGTTAGTTTATAACTTAAATCTAGAACAGACACAACATCCAGCCCCCTGCCGTTAATTTATCGCTGTGAAAGAGGGAAAAAAACACATTTCATCAATGATACGTTTTCAGGCCATGCTTGGAATCAAACCCGGGACCATTATCTCAGTAGGCTGACAAGCTACCGTCCAAGATAAGGTGTCAAACAAAGGGGTATGCAGAATTAATGCAGAATTATTTTCATATATTTCCCATTTAAAACTTATTATTTAATAAATTAGTTGTTGTTTTTTAACTTGCACTATGCACCAATAACTTTTGGTTTATAAAGTTGAAAAAAAATTATATCTGAGAAAAAAAACAGTTGGATACCACTACCTGAGTGAAACCAATGTTTTTCAAATTGTGGCGCACAGAGCTCCAGCTAGGTATCTCA
Organism: Timema shepardi; assembly: GCA_902151425.1. NCBI lineage: Eukaryota > Metazoa > Arthropoda > Insecta > Phasmatodea > Timematidae > Timema > Timema shepardi. The sequence continues at coordinate 55,150 of CABFVX010002015.1, forward strand.
AACTCATTGAAAATATTTTTAAATGATTTTTTTCTAATTAAAAAAAAATTAAGCATTGCGTCCTCTTACCTGTTCAGGATATACGCTAATGGTTTAGGGATTGGGGAGATTATATGTATTAGAAGTGTACCCGCATTTGCGCGGAGAGAAAGTATAGAACCATCTAAAGAAAACCAACCTCAGTACACCCAACCAAGAATCTAACCTTGATCTCTCCTTCATTAGTCAAGTATATTGTGAGAGTTGCGCGTTATACAATGCGGCCACTGAAATGTGTAACATCGATACTATTTTATTGTATTATTAGTATAGTTTTATCAGTATTGATGATATCAATCAAAAGTTACAACTGTAGAATTTTACATATGAATGCGTGAGTAGCTTTTCTAGCTATCAGATAAGGTTCTTCTATGAAATGTGGATATGTAAATAATTGCAAATAAACAGAGCCCCGTAAAAATTGTTTTATTTTTAGTTAAATTTTGTTTTTTAAGCCTCACTTTTCGGTGTTATGGTATTATTCACATGTTGAGACAATGTATACAAAATTTATATATGTATATATTTCAAGTTTGTATGCATATTTCACAATTTTGTAGCCTTAAGCTAGCTTACAAATTACAGCATTGTCAAAATTTCTGATTAATTTCTTCTTAAATTCGTGTTTATTTAAAGATTTTTTTTTGTAAAAGTTGTGTTATTTCGTTTAATAGAAGGATTTCGTGTAATAATACAATTTCATTTTATATCGTTTTCCAAAAACATTGTAAATCATATCTAAAAACTATCAAAGGAAAAAAATACTTGATTCCATCTTTGTATGGCACTTTTTCGCTTCATCGCGTCTCACCATTTTTACGGGGCTCTATAAATAAGGTGTGCTGGAGTCCGGGGTTCAAACCTCGGTCCCGGCACAGATTTATCTGATCACCAAACCCTTCCTTCACCTCTGACAAGACGTGTATTAATCACAACTTGGGAATGTGGGGAATGCCAGGCCTCTGGTTCGGATCCCACGTTAAACTGTAGGTCCTCCATTTCATCTCACAATCACCCTACCATTGCACATTAGCGTAAGTGCGTATAACCCGAACGAGTAGTAAGACGTGGTGCCAATAATAATAATAATAATAATAACGTAACGGGGTACATAGTCACATATTTAGCACACGGGAAAAAAATACTTGCTATTCTGTAATTTTTTAAAATCCCGTGCATAGTTCAACGAGAGTGTGTGATCATGTGGATATATTCCGTCCAGGTTGAACAATCGCTTGTGAGAATGGGTGGGAGGGAAAGGGGAGGAAATGTATTGTACAATACGTGAAAGGTTCACCCGTATGACGGATATGTTCAGTGTTCTCTGAGCAATGACGAGAGTCCTGTACAGGTGACGTCAACTAAGTGGTACATCTAACACTAGACTGTTTCCGACTTCTACATCTGCGTTCTGAACATTAATCCGACCCAAACATGCACACACAAATACGTCGTCTAAATTATGAGAACTGATTTTCCGTGAGAAATAAAATGTTTTCATTTTTATTATTATGGTTTAATAGAAGACACTTTTATTTTTCCACATCAGTGATAGAGCGATCTTAGATATCACTATTACGATAGAGTGGATTACCATTAACAGGAGGGATTCGGATTCGAAACCAGGTTGGATTTACTGAGAATGATTTTTACTAAATGTTTCCACACATTTTTCTCCACGAAAATGCAGTTACATTTAATCTAAATTTTACACTACTCATCCTTACCCCAATAGCGTAACTATGAGAATATCCAACAAAGTTATTAAGACGTGGTAAAAATAAAAATATTCCATGTCCTACTACCCGTCCGGGCTATTCGAATATCTACACTATTTTGGTGAAACATGCTTCAGTGGCCAAATAATCTAAGGCGTCAGTCTTGTGTTAGACTAGTCTGCTAATGACAGGGAGATAAGGGTTTGAATCTCGCTCGGTTCTATTTAAGGTGGTTTTTGCCAAACAGTTTTCAACTTTCTTTCCTCGTAAATGCGGGTATATTAACTCTAAAATGCTTCCTTACTCATCCCCAAATTATTAGAGTAATTATCATGTAAACGTATAACTTAACAGATAGTATAATGTGGTGATAAAAACCAAAATTGTGGTAGGAAAGAAGAATATAAAACTTAAAAAGGAAATGTACCAGCATTTTCTTGTAAGGTGAGAAAGTAGCCATTTTGAAGAACTAATTCTTTGTAAGTTACACCTGGCCGGTTATACTGAGGTTTCATCCCCCAAACGGTTTCTCATTCTACCACTACGCAAATGTGGGCTACATTTATTTTTAATTTAGTTTACTCATCCCTATCACATTTGCGTAATTCATACTGTATGGTATTCATTTATATTATATTATATTATATTATATACAACCATTGAAAAATTGTAAAAAAAAGTCCATTTTTTATTTTTAAAAAAAAGTGTTTATGTTCAATCGAAGTTTGTCGACTGTATTATATTTATAAAATTATCACATTAGTTTAAGTTTGTTACAGGATACAGAGTGGAGTGGGGATTATAAAAGTGAAAGTGGGTAAGGGGTATTATAACGGAAAGGGTGGGTAGTTCTCCCCCTATTGTAATGCCAGTGACCCATGAAGTTGACGGGTATCGCGTCTCAGATATCCGAGATAAAGGACTTCATGACTCTTGGTTTGGATAGAAATGTAAAACTTCCTCTTGCGACATATAGAACAGTTTTATCGTATAACCATTGGGAGGGGGGAGGGACACCCTCAGTGTACCCGACCGGGATTTGAACCCCAATTTACCCGTCATTGGCAGTCTAATTTATCGCAAGAATGACGTCTTAGACCACACAGCCCCCAAAGCGGGTAATAAAATACTAACAAGCTTTAATGTCGGCAAGTCTCACAGATAAGGGTACTAGCTAGCTGTTGCCTAGAGATGGAGGTTTATGTTTTTGGTAGCTGCCTTTTATCCTGGAAAAAATAAAAAATAAAGACCACTAACAATGTGAGGATTACAGCACTTAGTAAAACAGTGAATTAGTTACTGAATTCTTGTTTGGAAACAACAAGAAATAATTTGTAGATTTTTATTTTTAGTTTCTGTATAAGACATCGATCGGTCCGGATGTGGCCCGTGGGCCTTGATTTCACAAACCTTGCCCTTAAACTTTAACACTTCTCATAATAACTGGCTGCATTAAAAAAAATGTTGGTGTCAGTTCCTGTATTCTTTTGTCCGTGGCCGAAATATTTACTCAGTTTTGACGAATGCTCCATCACCTTAGTACCTACCAGCACATAAATATTTTGACATTGTATGTCAATCTTTGAAATAACTTTTCTTCCCCTCGCCCCAAACTGTTTGCCCATAAATCATTGATGTTACCAGAAACATTTGGTTTCATCACAACAATGCCACGTTTTAACAACTTTTGTGTCTATTTCCAAACTTTTCACTTGGAAATTATGACTGTTTGAAGAAGAAACGGTAAATCTCAAGAGACTTATATTTCCCATCAGTGCAACGGTTTTTCTTTTCAGAAATTCTAAATGTTGAAGTTTCTTTTGCAAAGTTTTGTCACTTTGATTTTTGACTTGACAAATATTGCTTTACATTTTAGTGGAGTTAATGACTTCTCAAAAGTTTCTCTCTTATAAGACTTAAGAAGTAAAATATTTATGAAAGTTTTAAGTTCACTAAAATTGTATAAATAAAGTGTATTTTTTCGTTCGTTATAATATATTCTTTAATCGTCACCTATAACACACAAGATACCAACAAACAGCTCGATCTAAGAGGTGTGAACGAGGAAGATATTTTAGAGTAAGTTCCTTAAAAAAACATAATTGAAAATAAAACTTTTATTCAACTTCAATACTCATAAGGTTAATTATTCTACTACGTCCTTGCGATTCACAAAGCGAAATTATTTTTTATTTCCTTTACCCATTTTCCCCTACACAAAATTCATCCGTATCCCCCCTTATTTCCCAAGAACTGTCTCAGTAAATCTTGTGGGTGCTATGGGCGAACTAAACTTATGTGATTGCTTTACGGGTAGCTTATTGAAACATGTAATGTCTTTCATTGTTGATGTAAGCCGGTTCTTAATGGTCGAATAAACCTCTTTGGTAGTTTATCATCTTGTCATTAGTGACATAAATATGTATATGTGTAGAAGGTGGGGGGCGGGGGAGCAGG
>CABFVX010002015.1:85510-100015 GCA_902151425.1 Timema shepardi
TCTCCTAAACCACCAGGTCACCGAAATAGGTCAAAAAAATCGGAAATTGCGCCCGTCTTATACAGACCTAGCCCTAAGTATGTATATAAGAATAAAAGGACATAATAACTTCTGTTCAGTGTACATATTATCAGAGTATGACGTCGCCCGCGAAGTCCCAGAGGGACGGAACAAGCCGTCATATTGACCAGCGGACGTGCTTGACGCTGAAGCTGTAACGTGTAATTTGCTTGATTCCCACGACACCTTATTCGCCGTCCAACAACACATGACTATTCCGCTGATTACAAACAGGGTAATGCATTTTCTAGTCACACGCCCACTAAGGAGACCAGTGGGGGAAAGTGTAGGGGGTGGAGGAGGAGGTATTTAGCGAGACCTTGTTTTAGGGGTGAGCCGGATATATTATAATACTCTCACTCTCGTCAGTCTCAGTAGTTAGCCATAACTCTTAAGGAACCCTAGTTTGATTCCAGTTGTTTTTTTTACGTTTAAACACCAAGGTTGTTAACGAATACCCACTCTCCTTTTTTTTTTACCACCGCGTCTTACTACCCATTCGGGTTATACACTTATGTACTGATTACGCTAATGGTTTTAGAGGTATGGAAGACTATTTTTATACGACGTTCACCCACATTTGCGTGTAATGATAGTGGAAAACTATTATTTGGGAAAACCATCCTCAGTACATCCGACCTAGATTCGAAATTCGATCTCCCCGTCATCGGCAGTCTAGTCTAGTGCTAGAGTAGCACGTTAGACCACCACCGAAGCGGGCGTTAATGTTTCTAAGCAGAACTTATAAGAAGGGTTGGTTAGAGGAAATGCACCCGCATTAACGTGACTGGAGAAAACCTCAATGCTCTATCACCTAAAAGTGCGATTCTGTGACTCTGTGATTTACTGCAAGTGTTTTTTATTTATTTTTATTTGCCACTCTTCTTCCACGCAATTTCAGGCACGCCTCCTCTAAATTCAACCTCCTTAATCCATAATACTTAGAATAACTAATAAATATGCGTATAAACCGGGTGGGTAGTAAGATGAGGTGCTAAAAAAATTCCTATAAAATACTAATATTAATATAGCAACATATTATCAAGATTTACTCCAGAAAATTTATTTAAATTTTATCAAAGTTCTTTCCTAACGAAATTCTACTATATTCATCCATGTAATAAATATCTAGAAGCTATGGCTTTATATTGAAAGTTATTACTTTGCGCAATGTCTTAGGTTAAGCTAAGTTTTAAAGTATTATATTTATGTCATCAGTTAGCTAAGAATTTTCTTTTTAAATATTTCGAGTAAAAAAACTTGATGTTTCGTTAACTCTTTTGGTAATATATCAAAATCCCCTCGTAATTTACTTAACGCATTTCTCGTTACCTCTCTAATTTCGATTGCCAATTAAAATAAAGGACTGAAAATGAACCCAAATTGATGTTTTTGGAACTAACTACACCGTGATCGACAGTGAATCTTCTTACGATAGACAGGTAGATCGTCATTAACATAGTGGTGTTCGATCATTAAGAGGGGTGATTATGTGAAGGATTAATCTATTGTAGGTTTCTTGTCAGAAACTTAAGTTTTAGGAGATTAGTCAATCCCTTACTAATGAGTGTTATAAGATAGTTTTTTGGTGGTATTATTTCCGTATTAGCTTGGGAAGAGGATAAGGAAAAACACAATAGTAAATCACACTTAGTATAAGATTTAAACCTTGACCTCCGCCACACCCCTGATACCTAGCCTATTGTTAGATTGACACCTCAGACCACGTGACCATAAGTGCGGGTAAATTAGTTTTGAAACAAAAGTATACCTTAATTCCATGGCTTATTCTTAATGGTTATAGTAAACGCAGGGTGTACTGTATAATATGTTAGTGATACTTTTAGACTCACGCCTGTGGTCATGTGGTCTAAGGCGTCACTCTCATGATAGCCTGGATTGCAAGTGACTGAGAGGTTCGGGTTTCAAATCTCTGCTGGGTAGGCTGGAGATTGCTCCTCCAACTAGGTCTATTCTGAAATGTGATTTATGACTGTGGCTTTATCATCCCTGAATGCTAATTGGTTTAATTTATTTTAAGATACAATGCCCGTTCCTAGATATTCGATTTAACCGCTAATAAAATTTAAAATAATCAAAATAAGACAAAGTTTTAAATGGTTTTGTTTGTAAGTTACATTGCTTTTTACTACCCATCTATAATTTTTTTTCTTTTTAGCATCGCGTCTTACTACCCATTCGGGTTGTACGCTTATCTACAGGAAATGCACCCACATTAGCGTGGAGGGAGAGTGGAAAGCTATTTAAGAAAAACCACCCCTACCGGGATCAAACCCCGATCTCCCCCCATATCTTCAGCAGCCTAGTCCAACACGAGTAGCGTGCTAGACCATGCGGCCACTGAAGTGGGTCCATCGATACTAGAAGAATATTTACACTGACGGGATGGAGATAAGTTAGAAATGTGCACGTTTTTCCATAGAGGTAAAATGAGAAACTATTTAGGGAATGAAACACTTTCGGTACACTTGAATGGGATTCGAACCTCGACCTCTTGTCATCGGCATTCCAACATATTGCAAGAGTGACACCATAAAGCTGGTGACCGATAAAGGTAGTTTTTAAAAGTTAAAATAGTGAATGTTTTCGTCACATACCAATCAACTCTGTGATACAATTGTCTAGAAATCGTAAATTTACACCAACACTATTGCACGTGGATCGTTTCTGATTAAACATTAATGGAGATAAAGAGTTTATAGAAGTTCCTAATACTAAACATTGTTGAAATATTAAATGATATTTGTATAGAACTACGTTGAAAAGACCATTTTTTGACCATTTTAGAATGTCTTCACTGATAAGCACTGTACACAAATCTTCATTCTGTCATAACAGGGACATACTGTAGTTATTAACTAGAAACTTTGAAGCTTTGTCCCCCATCGTCACCGCGGAAAATTTCGAGTAATCATTCAAATACGAATGTACTGCACACATTTTTGGCATATCGTAGGTCTTTTCTTTTCCCTTTTACTCCCATAATACCTCGCGTCAACCAGGAGCCGAGTTGGGTCTGTACTATTATGAACACTCTTAATACTGTATTTATTACTTTCGCGACACTTTGTCTGTGACTTTGTCTAAGCACTGTTAGTTATAGTGTGACAGCAAAAAGGGTAATCATTTATGTCATGTCACGTCACAGCTGACTAGTAAGCAGCGATCAAAACAACAACAAACTAACAAAAAAATTGTCATATTTTATTTTGACACAATACTGGGAGGAACTCTTTCAAGAATGGGGATTGTTAGTGACTTTTTTTTCCCCCTCAATATATTTAATCATAATACATTGGTAATAGTTTTAAGATTCATTCAATCAATTAAAAAACATTTGATCAAGTTACGTGGTCACGTAAGTTGTGTGTTTGATAACCTTGTATTAACTCATCAGTTGTAACAAACAGTCATATGACATTTAAAAAATGTACTAAACTAAGAGGAAGGTGATTAGCGTTCAAAATTAGAATTAAATTTATGTTCCTAAAAAATATAAATAACCTCTTTATGTGCATTTATTTCTATTTCCTATTTTAAAAAGGTTGACGCCCTTGAATGTATTTTTTTTTTGCTCCTAAGCTCAGTATGTATCGCTGCTATTTCACTAAGTATACCGGGCTCAATTCCCGGCATTGATAAATAAAATATAGTTTGTAAAATTGGGGATTCTCCTTTTACAGTGATGTATGGATGGCTGAAGGATGTAGTGTTTTTTTTATTGAATTAAGTGGTTTATAAGTCCTGTGTTTATATAATCAGTCAGCTGATAAATTGACATAAATACCTTAAATCAATAAAAAGATGGTGACCTGGCGGTCTAGGGGTAAGGTGTCAAACTTCTATGCTGGCGGCCGGGGTTCAATCCTCGGTCCCGGCATAGATTTCTGATTACCAAACCCTTCCTTCACCTCTGACAAGACATCTTGTGAATGTGGGGAATGCCAGGCCTCCACCGTGGTTCGGATTCCACGTTAAACTGTAGGTCCTCCATTTCATCTCACAATCACCCTACCATTACACATTAGCGTAAGTGCGTACAACCCGAACGGGTAGTAAGACGTGGTGCTAGTAATAATAATAATAAGATAATAATGTACTCAATTATTTTGTATAGCACCGCAAGATTAGTTAACTACTCATAGGCCCCAAGTCTTTTATTAGACGAAATTGCGGTTCGAATCCTGGTTGAGTTGCTTAGGGATTGCTTTTTCCTTAATGGATTTCACCTCCCCCTCCACGTAATTGCAGGTACGTTTCCTTTCAAATTATACCTTTCACGTCCCTATTCCATTTGAGTATTTAATGTATACATATAGTCCGAAAAAGCGTGATTTTTTTTTTAAATATTTCAAAATAGTTGGTGATTATTGCATTAATTATCTAAATACAATTTCAACTTAGTTAAAAATACCTGTTTGTTATCTATATTAATAAAATTAAGATTTCGTTTGTAAATCAGTCGTGAGCGTTGTGTGAGGGCTGCAAATTTTAAAATTTGTATGCCCTGGGCACGAACATGTGCACCTAGAAGCTGTAATTTTAAACATTTTTATTTGATTTTTTTTTATTAAAGGTTGGGCCAGAATAAATAAAAAAATAAAGAGAAAAAAAAACTTTGTCCGGAGTAACCATTGAGTGTCTACCCCGGGAAATGCCGGGTACTTCTGTTAGTACATAATATAATTTACATCCATCCATTTATTATTATTATTTGATGAAGTTAACGCGCACTTTGTGAACCGACTGATTATATCAGTCCACAAGAATTTCTATGAACGAATTCGAAAGAGACCTACCAATTTTGCTGGGAAAGGTATTTTCACATACCTACCAGGATTCTTTTACATGCCACAATCAACATGGGACCGGTGGCTTTACTTCCCCTGTAAAGAAAGTTGTGCTACAGAATTTTATCAGTCAAGAAAAATACGTTGACACCAGCTGGGTTTGAACCAATGAATATCGCGTCCTGAGGCAAGCACTTTAACTCAAGACCACTGAGGTCTACGCTAAGTACTTAAAATGTTTGATTAAGCCTATGGCAAGATTAATAAAGTGTCTTAAATGGGGGGAGACCACTTTAGTCAAGTCAATCTGCTTGAGGGTTTAATTAGATTGCAATTAGAAACGCTTTCATTTCAGTCGGTCTGCTGTGATCTAATGAGCTTATCGATTACAACTAAAGTCAAACATTTCCAACGAGATCGTATTGACGAAGTAATACTACATTAGTCACAGCAAATATTTCTTGACGAGATTTTATCAAGTTAAAAAATTAATGATGTATTGATAAACAATATTATTATTTTCTGGTGAGACATTTGTAACTATAGTTCTAATTTTGACTTCCAAAAAAAAAAAACTTAATTTTTTCTTAACTTTACTATATGAATTAATTAGCAAATCACCAAAAGTTAAACAAGACAATTTTATATACTTTATATCTAATATAGTTTTTAACCAAATTTTCAAAAATCCGTCAACAATAAACTACCCTTAAGTAAGTGTTCCTAAAAAATTAATTATTTTGATAATAATATGAAACACTTCATAAATAAATTTTTAGCCAAATTGCTATAGCCACTTAAAAAGAAATATAAGATATAAAAGACAAGTAATGAGCAAGCTACCCTTAAATGAATTAACTTTAGTAAAACATACTTAAACATTTTTCATGTAAAACCTTTCACAGATATATTTTTTTAATCCTTTCAGACATTAAAAAAAATTGAATTTTCAAAAATAAGTCATCATTAACCTACCCTTAATTTGAAATCTAGAATCAATATTTTTGTTTTAAGTAATGTCCTAAGACTTAACTATAAAGCATCTAAATATCAAGTTTGAACAAAATCTACCTAAAAACTTTGTAACCACAGGTATAGGAATACAAAATTGTAAACACCAAATTTTGAGTTTGGGGGGGGGGGGGGGGGGGACGACAAAAAACGTCAGGCTCGATAATAATTAAAAGGAGGTAAATGNGAAATAAGGATGGTAGATGAAGGGATTTTTTGTTGTTGTTAGGGATGTAACACTGGTATAATGTATAGGAGTTAATTCCTACTGCCTTGAAACGAATGGAGTTGCCGGATCACCGAATACGTGACAAACTCCGACATCAATCTAATCTATGGAGTGCTTTTACATGGAAAGGGAGTTACATGCAATATTGTAACGTATCCATGAGTTTGTCTCGCCTATCTATATATTGTATTTTTTGGGGGGAAATAGGGAGGAGTAGGGATGAAGGAGGGATGGAGGGGCTTTACAAACGATCTAAAACACATCATCCCCAAATTAAAATCTTAACACTTCACTCTAGAAACTAGATTTTTATCGATTATTTACCTCTTTTTCCGCTTACAAAACGATTTGATAACTGATACGAATGATTATTAAAGCACAAGCATTTAATTTTTATTTTACAATTTTGTTGTTGGTTCTTTCTTCTGGTGGCTTTTGTTTTATTTTCAAAATAAATTTTCGAAATGCTGGAAACACCGATTCTTTTTTTCATTCATGACATTTTGGTTTAGTGTCACAATTTTAAAATTATAAGCTTATTTTCATTATACCTTTCTGTAATTTCGTTTCTTAAATCCATGGAATGTATGTGATAAAATACTTACATTTATCGATGGGGGCCTTACTACCCATTCGAACTTTGGTATACATATGCTAATATAAGGGCACAGAATAAAAAAGGTGGTTTTAATGAAATCAAGAGATGATGGGAAAATCAGTGCACTGATTCATCCAAACAGTATTTGAACCAAGTAGCGACCCATCTCGGTGATTTATTTAACTAACGCGCTAGTTTCATGTTGAGCTAGACTGCCAAAAACCGGGAGATTGAGGTTTGAATCTAGGTCAGGTAAACTGGGGGTGTTTTTCCCTAAATGGGTTTCCACTCTCCCCCATGGAACTGTGGTCTCGTTTCCTTTAAAATCAAACTTTCCAATTCCTAACCCATTAGCTTATATGGTACTTAAGCGTATAACCTGAATGGATATTAAGACGCGGTGCTAAATTTAAAAAAAAGTAGGTAGCCATCCCCAAGGTCATTGCTGAGCGCGTCAGTTGAACTCTATCACAATTAATGAGTCAGCCGTGGAGAGGCTTCACTAATTAATATTTATTTATTTTTGTCCGAGCTTTAAGCATTTAAATACACTAATTGCGTAGAAATGGGGGAGGTAAAATTTAGATAAAATATGTTCCAGTTTTAACGGAGGGCGGGTGGGGAAACATTTAGGAAAAACCCCCCCTAATACACCCAACTGGAATTTAAACCCTGACTTTTCCCATTATCGGATTTGATCATTAAACCTGAACCGGTTAGGTAGTCGCATGCTATAAGACGTCACTCTCCACGCTAGACTGTCCCACCGATGATGGGGAGATTGGGTTTCGAATCTCGTTTGGGTCTACTTGAGGGTGGTTTTCCCCAAATGGTTTCTCACTCTTCTTCCACGCAAATGTGGGTATATTACCTCTTAAATTCTTCCTTCCTCACCCCTACTCCATTAGAATAATTGTATAAGCGTACAACCTGAACTGTTAGTAAGACGCGGTGATAATGATGGTAATAATAATGATAAAAAATATAAACCCGACAATTAGTCCGCACGTTCACTTATCAACATTAAGATTTTTTTTTAGCAACGCTTCCTACTACCCGTTCGGGTTATACGGTCGTGTACCTAGTACGCTGATGGTTTCAGGGATTAGGATGGTTATATTTAGAAGTGTACCTACGTTTGCGTGGAAGGAGAGTGTAAACAACTTTTTATTGGAAAACCAGCCATAAGTTCACCCGACCGAGATTCAACCTCGATTTTCCCCGTCATCAGCAGTCTAGTCTACTACTAGAATAGCGCGTTAAAGACAATGCGGTCACCAAAGCGGGTTACATCAAGAGTTATCTTCTCTATGTATTTAATGTTTAAAAGACCATACTTTCGTCTTGACTTTTGTCCTTTGCACACCACCGGGTGTGGGTGGCGTGCAACGAGATGCAAATGAGCTCGAAAAGTGAAGAAGAGATATAAATAAAGTCACGATTGCAAGAAGTACAGTCTCATAAGTCTGTGACGGTTGTATTGTATTGCAATCTCTTAGAGTCAAATCTCTTTGCGATATATTATATATTCATGAAGGGACTCATGGATGGACGCTACAGATTTCAGATATATCTATTTTTAAGGGGCTTCGTTATAGATGTACAAGCGAGTATTTTAGGGTTGTTGTTTTTTACATTGTTACTTTATCTCGATACCTAGAAGAGAAAATATTGTTATTGTAAAAAAAAAAATTGAGCTCGAGTTTTGATAATCGTCGACGTTTCGTAACCCCATGAAACAAAAAAAGCAAAAATTGGTTTTCGCAATGTCGTTTGTCTGTTTAAACCTGTTAGAAATGATAGAACCGAAACAATTTTAGCGAGAAAAAGTATGTGATGTGCACACTCCCATTTATTTAAATATCTATTAAACATTTGTACCCTTTGTGTACCCTGAAAGGTATAAAGGCCTGCCTTGTTTGATTCAACTATGGTGTAGCTTACAAGAAAATGTCATCACATCACCCGCCGAGTGAAGACTTCTAGTTCTCAGGGTAAATGAAAAGTGCCTTAATGACTAGCCAACTTTCGCTCCATAGTTATTGTTAAGGTGATTGGCCCTTTTCGTTTGTCGTGGAAATGCAGAGCCATGGGATCAAACGGTTAACTTAAGAAGTTTTATTGTTTTGCAATTTTCTTTTCGGAAACGGTTTGTTCAAGAGTAGAAGCATGTTGATTTAGTTATACTTTTTATATACTCACCTCCCCTATAATTTTAACACTGATCAAATAGCGATAAAATTGACATTTTTCTAAAAAAAACGGCCGGCTTCATAGAAGAATAAAAAGAAAATGTAACAATTAATAAACATCAATACATTATCTTAGAAGGACTGTTGAAAATATTATTATAAAAATTTCACTCATTCTCGAGAAAACTGATATTTCCAAATGTAAGATTTTTTCCCCAAGACCTGTCCGGTAGCTAGTGCCATCTACGGTTTCCGTGATCCATCTGTTCTTGTTGGCGCGGAAGGATACTTTGGTTGGTTGTGAAGCCACGCCACTACTTTCACCCTCCTACCCACCATTCAACAGAATAGGTTTTAGATTTGCACTCGACAGGGCCAAGGGCTTTACGGTAGGACTGTAGGGAACTCATATAGTGGTAGTGTTTTCTACAGTTTTTATATAAAACATTTTGTTTGCCTAAATAAATAATAATACCTAGCACCAAATCTTACTACCCGTTCGAGCTATACGCTTAAGTAATATTCACGCTAATGGATTAGGAATTGTGAGGGTTGAATATAAAGGAAGTGAACTTGCATTTGCGTAGAGGGAGAGTAGAAAAAACATTTAGGGAAAACCACACCCTAAACACGCCCTTAACTACGCCACCGAAGAGGGTTGGAAATATATCGATGAGAAATATATAATTTTATACTAAGTGCATCCGGATTCGCGCGGAGGTAGATAGGGATAATATTGAGAAATAAAACACTTGAATACACCCGAAAGCAGTTTGAGCCGCAATATCCTCATCACCAGACGACACTAACGCCCTTTTCCGCGTGGCCACAGGTGTAGGATTGCAGGGTTGATTAACAAGTGTTTTAAACTCACAAGCACTTTTTTTTAGCACCGTGTCTTACTTCCCACTCGGGAAATACGATTATGTACTAATTACGCTAATGATTTTAGGTATTAGGAAGGTTATATTTATCTTAAGTGTACCCGTATTTAAATGGAGGGAGAGTGGAAAACCACCCTCAGTATATCCGACCGAGATTCGAACTTCTATCTCCCCTTCATTGGCAGTCCAGTATATTACAAGAGTAGCCTGTTAGACCACGTGGTCAACAAGGCAGGTAAAGACCTAATTAATTAATTAATTAACTACAAATTATAATACTAGTATATTACTCCTCGTGCCTACTCTTAATATATATTACATCCCTGAGATAGGGTCCAGTGTAATTTAATCCTTTTAAAGGAATTTTAAAATAAATCGCTTTGGCAAAAAAGAAAACAAAAAAAGGATTACAATTCCCTAGACTTTATCAATTTGCTTAGCTGGACAAACTTTTCCTATCACGCGCGTGTGATATTATTCTCAATGTCATCTACATGTCTTCTAAATCCAATTACGTTCGGTAAACAGGCTGTAGATAGAACGGCGAACGTGGTAGGTTGTGGGAGGGGGAGGTGTTTCAGGGGGAGAGACGGGGGGGGGAGGGGTGCTTTAAAGGCAAAGCAATATGGCTTCTGTTCTAAATGGCATATCGAGCGAGCGCAGGAGGGAATTAATACGTTGTAACGTAATACCAGACAGGAAGTAGGCTACACCGAAACTGATCTGAGAGGAAGTGTCTAACTCGATAGGTAAGTAGTACCCCAACTATGTCACCGGTGAGAAGGTATAATTTCTCGATGTATCTTCGTCTAGTTCCGAATAAATTTGAGAGTCTTCTTTATACAGTTTTTTTATTATTTTTGTTTTTTTGCTGAAGGCTCAGTTACATACTATGCGGGAAAGTTGGGTCAATACAAGTGATTTTATTTTATTATTCTGTCCATCACATGAGAACGGATACGAAAGGAGTAGGCCTAGTTTAGACAAAATACACTCTCACTATAGATACGAGAGGAAAGTAAAACCACGTGTGGAACCACCACAACCTTCTCCTCCTCTTTCCCCTGCCCGTGCAATTTAGAAGTGATATAGAAGCTTAGATTAGTTGAGGTATATATTATCTACAGTAGTCCCATGGCTTCTTTGGTGCTGACTTGACAGCTCACATCTGACTGTCTGAAGTGACAGCTGCTAAACACATGTTTTCATCTGGTTCGGCATAGGGATACGTAATTTTGACACGTGACTACGATACATATCGGACTTGAGTGTTCAGTTCTGGTTATTCTGCATTAATGACAACATCTGTCCTCCCACGCATCTTTTTTTCGCACTTTATTGAAATGATCAGGATGTTTTGGGTCCCAAATTAAGTAACTTTTACGGAATATTTCTATAAATCGTATGGGTTCCTCTTTGCTCCACTCTACTGGGCCAAAAATATATCCAAAACAACAATAAACGAAAAAAAAACGTACTAACAAAAACCAAATCTCTACACGAGGTTTCCGCCGGGCGTCCTCGACAGGAATGAACGTGCAACGCGGTTTAATGGTAGCCCGTCCCCATATGCTGCAACCTAGTGCCGTAGCATTCCTTTGATGTGACGGCGAAAACCGACAAATGACCTTTGTATCAAATTAACACACACTCTGCGACAATTTCCCGTCCCCCCTGATACGCAACAAGGGGATACAATACACTGATACGCAACAAGGGGATACAATACACTGATACGCAACAAGGGGATACAATACGTTGATACGTAACAAGGGGATACAATACGCTGATACGTAACAAGGGGATACAATACACTGATACGCAACAAGGGGATACAATACGTTGATACGTAACAAGGGGATACAATAAAGTGATACGTAACAAGGGGATACAATACGCTGATACGTAACAAGGGGTTACAATACGCTGATACGTAACAAGGGAATACAATGCGCTGATACGTAACAAGGGGATACAATACACTGACACGCAACAAGGGGATACAGTACGCTGATACGCAACAAGGGGTTACAATACACTGATACGCAACAAGGGGTTACAATACGCTGACACGCAACAATGGGGATACAATACGTTGATACGTAACAAGGGGATACAATAAACTGATACGTAACAAGGGGATACAATACGCTGATAAGTAACAAGGGGTTACAATACGCTGATACGTAACAAGGGGATACAATACGCTGATACGTAACAAGGGGATACACGGATTTAGAGTCTCATCAAATCGCAGTAAGGGTGATTTTTAATATGGACTTTTTACCGTCACTTTTATTCCTTTTCAATTCTTCACGCAAATGAAGGTGCATTTACTTTAGCCTACCTTCCTAAACCCTATCCCTTTATATTAAACTGTTTAGTCTTGTTCCATTTCCGGACTATCCTCATGGGGTAAGGATGAGAAAAGTTAGATTTCTAAAAATATATATATAAAACATAACCTCGACTTTCACCGCCTCGCTCTTTCGTCGGGTTTCAATTATTATGTCCTAGTTTCCAAATTATGTCGCCTACTTCGTTCTTTCGTCGCATTTAGTCACCAGCTCAAACCATCTTGTTTATTTCATCGTTTAGTCTTTGGATAGAAGTCGTTTGATGTGCACAGTGTTTTGAAATTGTCCTTATTGAATTTCTTATATTCGTGACTAGACATCTTGAGTCTACTTATTTTTCAGATTAAAATAATATAAAATTTAGGTGTTGCACGCATTCTCAAGTGTTTGGGGCTTAACTTTCTTCACATGGTGACCTCAACAGTTCTTGAATATCTTTCGAGGTTGTCCTGGAATTTATTGACAACTTTTTCTCTTAATTTAAAAAGTTTGTCATCTAATGCCGCTATGCTCAATAGTAATGACAGATATTCAAAAACTGTAAATATCTTTACTTTTTTTCATTTATTTGAGGTATTTAACGTGCACTTTCTGAATCAACTGATTATATCAACACAAGAGAATTTCTATGAGCTAGAGTGAAGACTATTTTCACATACCTTTAAGGTTTTTTTTAATATGCCACAATTGACATGGGACCAATGGCTTTACTTGTCTTACCAAGAAAGTTGTGCTTCGGATTTTTATCTTTCAAGAAAAATCCATACATCCCGGCTGGATTTGAACTAACGAACATCAAGTCCTGAAGCGAGTACTCTACTCCAAGACCACTGAGGTCGACAACTGATAATATCACCATGTGAAGAAAATTAAACTCTTTTGTTTCTACTGGAGCAATATGTATTTATTTGTGCAAAGAATAAAAAAAAATGCCATGAAAACTGCAAGAACACATTTTCTCGCGTTACATCCCCATCTTTAACAATTAAAAGTACAATTAAGAGAGTTTCGCTAATAGTCTCTTTCCCGCTCCCCCCCCCCCTCCCCTCTTTGTAGGTGCGCGGCGTAACTCCAACTAATCGCAATATAAATGCCTCAATCATCTCCTGACCAGCGTAAATAATCTGCTTCCCGATTCTGATGAATGATGGACGTAAGACAAAAACAGAAACTCTCGCTGTACTAATTTGGGCCGAAGAACACGGAATATATTTGCATCCTCAAAACGTCCGTAAATAGGCAGACAGAAAGAGCAGTCGTTAAGGTGGGGTGGAAGGAAAAGTGCGGTGAGCTCCATAATTTTTTTTAGTTTTTATCACAAAAAATAAAATTTTAAAAAATCGGCCACAGTAAATCAAATATTGCTTCAGTTCCTTTATCTATAAATTTTAGTTTAATTGTCTACACACACAACTATTACTTTCTGAACCGTTTGATTTAAGCAGCACACGACTTATAAACTAACTTAAATCTAGAGAAGGCACAACACCCAGCCCTCTTGTCATTAATTTATCCATACGAAAGAGTAAGCTCCCAATTTCGGTAACCCTAAATTTGTGTGCAATTCTGGGAACACAAACCGAAATCCTTAGCTCAGTAGGCAGACAAACTACCAACCGGGCTAAGGTGTCGGACCACACATAATCTCAAAGAGTTTTTTTTTAAATACTATTCATGGGTATCTTGTAGTTTGACCAAGACCTTTTCTCTTAATTAAAAATATTTCTGATCAAATGCTACGCTACAAAAAATATTCAAGAACTTTTTAGATTATGTTTAAAAAATTTAACTAAATGTAATCACTGAAACAGTATTTGAATTATTTTGACACAAAAAAAAAGTTTTTGTCTTCATAGATCTGAAAAAAATAGGGCATCAACTCATCACGGCACGTTAAAATAGGATATCCCAAGATAATGAATCTAGTTTTTTTTAGCAAGTTTTATTGATAAAACATTGAAACAAGCTGAATTCTTAAATGATTCGAGTTAATAGTTTTACATCGTGTCTGATGGTCTATTCACTTGTATGTCCTGTAGGAGTCTTCCTGCCAGGATGTAGATTAAAAATAGTCCGTGGTAGCAAATGTCGGTCTAGAATAGGAAACAAGAACCAAGTCGTGTTGAAATACAAATCAATACTGTACAGACGTAAATAGGAGAGTTGATACTCGTCAGTGGAAGAGGGAAAGTGTAATTAGCGGATAAAAAATCATCTTAATGTAGACTATTCCTTTTCTTCCTACTATTTTTTTTCTTACGTTGGTGTGTGTGATAGCTTAGGAGTGTCGTCAAGCAGCCATGTGGGCTTTCCAAAATCTGGAGTGTACTAGAATCCCATCTGCCGGGGCGGGGGGGGGGGGC